>JAKCPI010029146.1:0-14018 GCA_023213315.1 Euborellia annulipes | reverse complement strand
GAGATCTAGAAAAAAATAAATTTAAATAGGTAATATAAATTATACACAAGAATATAAGAGGGAGCGGGCAGCCAGGAAGTAAGCCTCTTACGAAATGAAACTCAAGAGTAGTGGAGACAGTTCCCGCTATAATTAAATATCGCCATCCTAAGTCCATTTTCGAGGTACCCCTCTCAAAGGCCAATGCATTGGAGCCAAATTCAGAGTTGACAATAGGTGGATAGTTAATATACATAAACTGCTTGTACATATATCCCAAGCACTGCTAAGAGCCTTTTTATACGATACTTCAGCTCCAGTGACAAATTTTTAATTAGCTTTTTATTTTTTAAAATTATACATATTAACATTTCGATATTAATTAAAAATTCAATCAGTGACCCCTTAAGAACGGTCAATGTCTTATTATAATAATTGCTTGGCCTGGGATTATCTCTGTATTTGTGAAAACAAAAATATTATAATAAGACATTGACCGTTCTTAAGAGGTCACTGATTGAATTTTTAATTAATATCGAAATATTAATATGTATAATTTTAAAAATAAAACTAATTAGAACAATTTTGTCACTGGAGCTGAATGTATCGTATATAAAAAGCTCTTAGCATTGCTTGGGATATATGTACAAGCAGTTTATGTATATTAATATCCACCTATTGACAACCCTGCATTTGACTCAATGCATTGGCATTTGAGTGCATACTGTATGTTAAAAAATATTTTTCTTGTATATATGAATACTTATATTTTTAATATTACAAAAATTGTACAATGCTTACAGCTCGAAAATGGACTGAGGATGGCGATATTTAATTATAGCCGAAACTGTCTCCACTACTCTTGAGTTTCATTTCGTAGAGGCTACTTCCTGGCTGCCCGCTCCCTCTTCTATTGTTGATATACAACAGCCACTTCACATATTGTCAAATTATACACAAGATTATTTGCTTCAATTCATTTTTTAATAGAAAATGTGCTCTAAAACGCTCTTATTTTGAATTTTGAAAAGTTTTTTAAGGCGACACTATTTAGAAATATGCAGATAGTTATACTACATATAAATTTTAAGTTTCAGCCTAATCGGAGGTCATTTAGACGTACCGCAAACGACTTAGAGTTTAGAAAAATCGAATTTTTCAAAGTTTGGACACCCCTAATGTAATTTTTGACATCCCTAAATGCAAAAAACATATAGTGCCGATATTCTATAGTTCTTTAGCTTTCTAAAAAGGATTTGTCCGTGAAATTTGATAATTAACGAAATTATTAATAAAATAGTTATCAAAGTATTATAAAAGACACTTTGGCTGCCTATCTTTTAGGCGCTTTGCTCATAGGAATAAACCTATTATATATAGAGATGTAAGTTAGTGGCTGTGTATGTTGATTAAAGGAGATATGAAAGCAGAGGCAGCCAAAAAATAAAATTCTCTGAATGTTTAACCAATCAGCCGGAGACGTTTCGGTCTATTTATTATAAACCATCTTCAGTCCATTAATTGGCATATTTATGCTCAGAGTTAGTCAGGTGATAATTAATATAGCCTACATTATTGTAAAATATAATGCTATTGTTTATGTATATAATGAAATTTGGGCGTAAATGAATATGATGGTTACTTGTGCGAGTTTCAAATATATCTATTTGATAGATATATTTGCACTAAGCAGTACATATATATACACCCTGTAATAGTTTTCTATTTTACAATAATGTATATTAATTACACTAGTCGACAAGGTTTTTTTCACAAGATATCTGATTAGTGAACCTAGTGCATTTTTTCACCCTGAATTCAGATATGTAGTTAGAATTTTTCCATCAGGCACAGTTTTAGAGATATAGAGCAAAAATAGATTTTAGTCGAAAATGGGCTCTAAAACGGCTTTTATTTAGAATGTTCAAATTATTTTTAACGCAAGACCCCTTAAAAATATGCAGATAGTTAGAATGCATATAAATTTTAAGTTTCATTCCAATCGGAGGTCATTTAGACGTGCCGCAAACGGCTTAAAGTTTTAAAAAATCGAAGTTTTCAAGATTTTTTGCTTTGGTCACTCTCCTAATACAATTTTAGATATCCCCTGAATGAAAAAAACATATATGTACGATATTCTATAGTTCTTTGGCTTTCTAAAAATCACTCATTCGTAAAAATCTGCTAATTATTAACGAATTATTAACAAAAACGTGAGCAAAGAAAAACACAAGTACACTCACTGGACGAAAAAAAATGGACTTCAATTGAATTAAAAAGCGAACCCTATCTACGAGAAGCTAATGTATCCTCTTGGAGCATAGGTTCACGGGCACTAACTTTATTATATATTATTTAAAAAAATATTTTTGAATCTCATATCTTTCTTTATACTTCTAAAAGAACAAGAGGTCCATTTTTTTCGTCCAGTGAGTGTACTTGTGTTTTTTCTTTGCAGACGTTTTTGTTAATAATTTCGTTAATAATTAGCAGATTTTTATGAATGAATGCTTTTTAGAAAGCCAATGAACTATAGAATATCGTACATATATGTGTTTTGCATTCAGGGGTATCTAAAATTGTATTAGGGGTGACCAAAGCAAAAAAAATCTTGGAAATTTCGATTTTTTTGAAACTTTAAGCCGTTTGCGGCACGTCTAAATGACCTCCGATTGGAATGAAACTTAAAATTTATATGTATTCTAACTATCTGCATAATTTGACGGGGTGTCGCGTTAAAAATAATTTGAACATTTTAAATAAAAGCCGTTTTAGAGCCCATTTTCGACTAAAATCTATTTTGCTCTATATCTCTAAAACTGTGCCTGATGGAAAAATTCTAACTACATATCTGAATTCAGGGTGAAATATACTTCTAGAATTTCATATCTTCATTCTTGTGAAAGAAAAAAAGTTCATTTTTGTCGACTAGTGTTATTATCTGACTTACTCTGAGCATAAATGGACCCTGTTATGCAATGGTGTGTCAAAGACCAAAAATTTTCTCAAAACTCGGTAGGTGGCGCTTGACACATTAATGCATAACAGGGTCCATATATATATATCAATTAATGCACTGAAGATGGTTTATAATAAATAGACCGAAACGTCTCCGGCTGATTGGTTAAGCATTCAGAGAATTTTATTTTTTGGCTGCCTCTGCTTTCATACCTATTATACCTATATATTTTTTTAAAACTATTTTGTAGCCCTCGGGGTTGGCGTAGTTGGTAGCGCGCCTGCCTTGTATACCAAGGGTCTAGGGCATGGGCGTAACTAGGGGGTGCCGGGGGGCCTGGCCTCCCCCACCCCCCAGAAGGCTCGTATCCCCCGCCCCCGAAAAGCTCCCTGCCCCAAGAAAAATTGAGAAAATATGGGGCTTTCCTGACACCCCGGAGGAAAGCTAGTCCCATGGCCCACTCTAGCCAAATTCTCTAGTTACGCCCATGGTCGAGGGTTAGGATCCCAGGCAGTCCGATGATTGTAAAAAGTCTTAAATGGCCTAAGATCCCGAAAAGACTGTGTGAATGGGAAAAAAGTGTTAGTGTTAAAAAAAAAATATTTTGTTAATAATTTCGTTAATAAATAACAGATTTTTACGAATGAATGATTTTTGGAAAGCCAAAGAACTATAAAATATCGCCAATATATGTTTTTTGCATTCAGGGGTGGTAAAAATTTTATCAGGGGTGTCCAAAGCAAAAATAAACTTGAAAAATTAGATTTTTCTAGAATTTAAGCGGCACGTCAAAATGACCTCCGATTGGGCTGAAACTTAAAATTTAAATTTAGTATAACTATCTGCATATTTTTAAGAGGCGTTGCTTTAAAAAAATTTTGAAAATGCAGAAAATGCAAAATAAGAGCACATTTTCTATTAAAATTTATTTTTCTCTCTATCTCTAAGACTGTGCCAGATGGGGAAAAACTGAAATGTTATTTGAATTCAGCATGAAGAATCTCATATCTTTATTCTTGGGAAAGTTCATTTTTGACGACCAGTACTAAAAGATTTTTTTTTGAATGCTCACCTCGTATCGGCGAGAGTTCGATACGCTCTTGGGACGGCAACGGAGGCGGCGGTGGCGATGGAGTCTCCGGATCGCGAAGATCAAGCGCCTCGGAGGATGAAGCCGCCGCCTCCGCCGACCTGGACCTGCTCCAGCATCCACCACGAAAACCCAGGCTGAAGGCCACCACGACGAGCACGTCGAGATCGACGTGCTCTCCTCACTGATCAACGCCACTGCCGCCTCCGTTGCCAGCGACCTCCGCCCTCTAGACCAACAAGCATAACGTCAACGTCCTATTCAGCTCTTGTTACTAATTATACCACCACCAGAAACACACAACACAAAATTTTCTGTCTTTTCACTCTCAGTCATATATTATTATTTGTAAATTGTAAATTTAAATACATTAATAAAAAAAAGCTCAGGGATAATTGTTTCAGATTCTTAAGTAAAATGACCTCCTGAATCCAAATATGACCTCCGTTTTACCCCACCACGTACCGTTTTCGGCAGACAGCCCCCTGCATATTTCCACCCCTTCTCGTTAATCTTAGGGCCATATTTAGGAGGGATGAAAAAGAATATTTTGGTCTTAACATTTCTTCAGAAGGTCTAGAGAGGTGAAAAGTTCAAAAACATTAACATTTGGTTCCAAGGGGGGATGTGGGGGAGGATTTTGTCTCTTAAATTGCAAACAAATCATTAAAAATGATCGATTTTTTCTGTTTTTTTCACTTTTAAGAAAAGGGGTGGAATTTTTTTAATAAGCCAGATATGTATTTTTATTTGTAATGAAATGAACTGAGCGAAAAATTTGATTTGTACTTGATTAATAAAAGGCGAGGGTCCGCCGCCTGGCTTCGGCGGGCGGAACGGCTAGTATAATTATGAATCGATATGATGAATTTCTAAAGTATTGACAGAAGAAATTTTTTCTTTAATTTTTGTAAATTTTAACCATTATGTTTGATGACATTTTTTTTTATTTAATATTAATGTTTTTTGTTGACTAACTATTGATTGTCGAAATAATTATGCTTAACAAATGGTCACTTGAGATATCAAGTGAACGAATGACCTAGTAATTCGCCCGGTGACAACGAGAGAGCACCACCTGTCAAGGAAACATTTCCTATTCAATAAAGGAACTTGGAAGAAATTTGTTTAACCTAAAAGGTCAACAATCAAATGGATATTTAACAAGTCGAAGAGGATCTTTTCTTGGATACAGGCCCGAGAATACATTCTAACGACACCATCCATTGAGGGTTGGTTGAAAATTACTTAAATTTTTCGACTAAATTAAAAACCTTCATATATTCAAATATTTTAATACGAGTAGAAAATAAATTTTAGACTTTTAAGTGGAATTAATGTTAAAAGAATAAAGAGAATTGAAGATAAAAAGAAAGAAAATAAAGAAGATAATCGATTAAAGTATACGTTTCAACTCACTTAACGTTGCAAGAGACTAAACTTTCTTTGCACTTGATTTGAATAATAAAAAGTTTCTTATTTTTTTTCCTGGCAAGTTTTTTTTTATTTTTTAAATAAAACAAATTGTGTTAGTAAATGTTGTATTTTATTCAAAACTCTTTGACCTCGCAAGTCCGAATATATCCTTTCATAAACCTAAAACAATCTGGTGAAACTAAACGCACACAATAAAGGAATGTTGTGTGCTGAGCTAGCTGTCACACCAGATTTTTCGTATCGACATATATCTAGTTTCCGCCGATATATTAGAATTGAAGATGTAAAATTTATAAACAATATATTACATGTAATTGAAAAATTCTATAAGTTAGTGAGTTGCACTGTTTGTATGGTGGTGAATAATCCGAATTTCTTGAATTTTTCAATTATTTACACCCTAAGGGTCATTTTAAATTAAAATCGAGTTAAAAATAAAAACAAAATAATCATTTTAAGGGGGGGGGGGGGGGGGGGGCAAAAAACAGATTTTTTGTGGCGACAGTACGATACATTTGAATTCAAGATGTAAAATTTATAAGTATGGGAAAATATTTATATTTTGTTACCATGACAACCATTTCACCTATCTTTCCTATGGAGTGCAAGAGTAAAGTGGTCTTCAAAAGATTTCAATAGGAATATACATTTTAAAGAGCATCTAAAAAATAGTTAGTTGATTTATGAATTTTAAAAAAATCGTTGGAGCGGATTTTGAGAAAATCGAAAAAAACTGAAAAATTACATCAGTAAAGTACTAGTACTCTTTGGATAATTTTGTTCAAAAGCTTCGTGTCACGTCCCATGGGGGTGCCTAACTTAAATATAAAATTTCAACCTCCTAGCTCTTTTCGTTCTTGAGATATTTTGTTCACAGACACACACACAGACAGACTTTTTAGACCCCCATGGGACCTGACACGAAGCTTTTGACCAAAATCGACCAAAGAGTACTAGTACTTTACTGATGCACTTTTTCAGTTTTTTTCGATTTTCTCAAAATTTGCTCCAACGATTTTTTTGTAAATACAAAAATCAATTATTTTTTAGATTCTCTTTAAAATGTATATTCTCAGTTTGTGATTGAAATCTTCTGAAGACCACTTTACTCTTGTACTCCATAGAAAAGATAGGAGAAATGGTTGCTATGGTAACAAAATATAAATATTTTGTCATACTTATAAATTTTACATCTTGAAAATCGAATGTACCGTACTGTCGGAAACTAAATACATGTCGACACAAAAAATCTGGTGTGACAAGCACAGTACACAACATTCGATTACCGAAGGTAAGAGAAAGTTGTGTGCTGTGCGCCAGTCACACCAGATTTTTTTTTTTAATTTCAAGTCAAAAAAAAAATTGAATTATTTTTTCCTCATTCAAACATTATATAAAGTACCTATATACTGTATTAAGAAGATTTGTAGAGTAGGGTGAATTTGAATTAATAAATATCTATAAGGGGATGTGTGAGCCGAGGGGGATCGTATTCTACATAAAACTACAAACAAAGGAAACTTTGTAGTGAAATATATTCACAAAACGAAAGATGGAGATACAGGCTTGTAGAATGTTTATTTTTTTTTTAACACTCACACTTTTTTCTCATTCACACTCACATAATATTTTCGGCACCTCACGCCATATAAGACTTTGACGATATCCGTTATTGATTAATATACATATTGGGCGTTTAGGCATTTCTATTTTAGCCATTTGGTATCCAAATGAATTTTTTTTTAATTATAAATAAATAGGGGAGGCGAGTGCAGAAGAAAGCACTGGCAATAAAAAACAAATTCCACCTCAAAAAATCACTATAAAAGTTTAA
This sequence comes from Euborellia annulipes, assembly GCA_023213315.1. Classification (NCBI taxonomy): domain Eukaryota; kingdom Metazoa; phylum Arthropoda; class Insecta; order Dermaptera; family Anisolabididae; genus Euborellia; species Euborellia annulipes. Next base: position 6,719 of record JAKCPI010029146.1, on the reverse strand, counting down.
GAATATTTTCTATTATTTATTAAAAATTTCTTATTAAAAATTATAGGAAAATTAAATTTGCTGTTAGGGTGGTAGAGTGTGAGGAGGGAGAGAAAGTAATCCATTTGCTTAAAGGTAAAAATTTTACAAAAAAAAATTTTTATTTTTAAAGAAAAATACTATTTTGTTTATTAGAAGGGGTGATTTACACCCTTTCTCACCCTCCCACCTGGGGTACAAGACTTCATCATATAATTAAAAATTGGATAATTTTATAATTATATGTTGAGAGAAAAAAAAAATTGAAAATAAAAATTTAATTCGTTATGAAAATATTCATTACCTTAATAATAAGATGACCAGACGGGGTGTGGTGTAATGAGGTTGGGGGATGAACGTCTTATTTGCACAAATCACAACACAATATAATAGAAACTAAACACACACACGAGAGAGAGAGAGAGAGAGAGAGAGAGAGAGAGAGTGGAGCTGAACCGAATGACTCATGGCTCGACTCGCATACAACTAAAAGAGAGACCGCCTGACAGGTAGGCAACAAGCTTGCTCTAGTAGCATTCCTCTCTGAACGACCAAGAATAAAAATTATCAAATAAGTTCTCTATTAAAAAAAAATTCTATTTACTTGCAAACTAACGGGGATTTATTCACTTGGGAATAAATTCGAAATTGAAATAACTATTAAAAGACTCACTTGATAAAAATCACCGCAATTTAAATAAAACACTTCCAAGTGTTATTTTTTGTATTTATTTATTTATTAGGGGTAAATTTGAATTAAAATAATTTTTAAAGGACTTATTTTATTTACTCACCCCTATTATCAATAAATACTTATTTATTATTAAGGTTTTATACTTTCTCTTACCTCTATATATGTTAAAATATAGAGAAAGTAATGGATTCATGTCAAAAATTCGATGTCGAGATTTTGACGGATATACACGTTTTGAGATCCCCTGAATCAAAAAAAGTGGTTTTCTCGACATAGTCTGTCTGTGTGTATGTGTCTGTCTGGGAACAAAATAACTCAAGGTGGAAAAGGGCTAGAAGGTTGAAATTTTATATTTTAGTTAGGCACCCACCTCAGGCGTCAAAATAAGCTTTTGATTAAAATCGACCCAAAAGTACTAGTACTTTACTGATGTACTTTTTCAGTTTTTTCGATTTTCTCAAAATTCGCTCTAACGATTTTGATTAAAATTCAAAAATCAATTATTTTTTAGCTGCTCTTTCAAATGTATATTCTCATTTTGCGGTTGCCTTGGTAACAAAATATGAATATTTTCCAATGTTTATAAATTTTACATGTTAAATTCTAATATATCGGTGAAAAATAAATATATATCGAGACAAAAAATCTGGTGTGACGAGCACAGTACACAACTTTCTCGGGTCGGTCTGTGTAATTTTAATGGTCATCTAAAATGAAGGCTATGAAAACTAGAAGATAAGAAGTTATTATGTCAGAAGTTTCAGGAGACAAAAGAATAGATCAATTTCTGATGCTAGACCCTAGTTTGCGATTTGTGTTGAAAAAAAAAAAAAATCGGAGCGAATTTTGAGGAAATCAAAAAAAAAAAACTGAAAAAAAAACATCAGTAAAGGACTAATACTTTTTGTTTTCGATTTTGTTTAAAAGTTTATTTTCACGGTTCAGAGGGGTGCCTAACTTGAATATAAAATTTCGGCCTCCTACTTCCATTCTTTCATGTTTTAAATTGAACAGACCATTTTGCAAGATTATTGTTTAATAATATAACAGCCACTTTATTTCTTCATTCAACATTCAGAATGTTCCAATATTAATTTTATTCAGAACCATTGGCGTAGCCAGAAATTTTTGATGGGGGGGGGGATCAAGAAATTTTTTTCAAAAATTATTTTAGGGTATTTATAAATCATTTTGGTTTGTTTTTTTAGCTAGAGTAAATTATTATATTTTACTTTCTCTTACCCTATGTGAAATATAATTTGTATTAAATATCTAGTCATGGCTTGGGTCCCATGGGGGGGGGTTGAACCCCAACCCCCTGGCTACGCCTATGTTAAGAACTAGTTGCAAAGACCGCCTCCAGCGGGCAAGTTTATTGTCAATTTGGGGATGTCCAATAAGTCTAGCTATACCATCTAATTAATTAAAATTTCTCATTTCCTGACAATTATAAATCATATCAGAGCCAATTAATTTGATTCAGATATTCCTCCTAATGATAAAATGAGAAAAAAAATTCTCTGAAAAATCATTAAATAGCTTTTTTTATAATAAAGGGGGATATTACGTTATATCTAACATTAACAGATTATAAAAAAAAGGCAAAACCTCCGCCCTCGCGCTCGATTTAATCCAAGCAAGAACTAAAATTAGGATCACGTAAAAAAAAAATCCTATCCTGCTTGCACAAGTCACGTGAATTCTTTTCTTTTTTTTTTTATTTATAAACCAATAACGAAATGAATTTAATGGGATTAATTTAAAAAATAATTTTAATGCTTCTGTCTGTCTGTCCATCTGCATCTCATAAGCATCTTCTGATTTATAAATAAATAAAAAGAGTTGAGTCGGCAGCAGCCAAAATATTTTCTCTTTAAATAATTATGAAGGTTAAATATAAACTTTGTCATTTATTTATTAACTGCTTCAAGAAATTAACGTACCATCAAAAATAAATAAAAGTATTTATTGAAAAATCTGGTGCGAAATTGCACAGCACACAACTTCTTCTCTTACTATTAATTTTTTTTTTTTTTTTTTAAGTTGTTTAAACTCCCTCTCATTATTTTATTTATTTTATAATTTTGAAGGAAATACGTGATTAGAGTCCAAAAAAGTGGGTTGCGTTGTGTCTGTGTGTGTTTAATTTAAAGCATGATGGAATTGAGCTTTTAATTGAAATTTTATATTTAAGTTAGGCACCCCTTCACCCCGGAGCATGAAAAAAATATGCCAAAAATTACTAGTACATTAGTAATGCATTTTTTCATTTTTTTTTTTTTTTTTCTTCTCAAAATCCGCTTTAACGGTTTTGATTAAAATTCATAAAACAATTATACAGGGTGTCCCAGGTGTCACGCACCCCATTGTTGATATGGAAAGAGAAAAATATTCTGAGCCCAAAAATCCATGTTTGAAATTTTTTGATTAAGTAGCAATTTTTAAATTAAAAAAAATCACAGGAATGAAACCGAGTCGTCTGAAGCTTTCTTGTCATTAATCCTAAGTCTTTAATTGTTGTATTTCAAAAATTATTATTATTATTTCATTCATTAACCAAAACAATTCAGCTGAAACTTCTCTGTCATTTATTTTGAGATTATTATTTTTGTACTTCGATAATAATTATTATTATTTTATTAATTAACCATAACAATTTACGTGAAGCTTCTCTATCATTTATCTACTTCTATCCCACTTATTTTCTATTCTTCTGTAGCGCGCTCCTGATTGGTCACTTTTATTAATTAATTACTAATTAACTACTTAATCAAAAAATTCCAAACATGGATTTTTGGGCTCAGAATATTTTTCTCTTTCGATCCCAACAATGGGGTGCGTGACACCTGGGACACCCGGTATTTTGTATATTCCCATTTTGCCCTAGAAATTGTTTGAAGACCACTTTACTCTTGTATTTATTTCATAGGGAAAATGGGGGTTGCCATGGTAGCAAATGATACAGTATAATTGTTCTGTTTATAAATTTACTCTAATATGATGTTACAGAACACAACTTTCTCTTACTAAAGATAAGAGAAAGTTGAGTGCTGTGTGACCATCACACCAGATTTTTAATATGAGAGATGCTTCTTAAAATAAAAAGAGATGGAGCGACGTAATGATATAAAAATTTGGTGTGACAAGCACAGAACACAACTTTCGATTAACGAAGATAAGAGAAAGCTGTGTTCTGTGATTGTCACACCCCCCCCCGCCCACACCAGATTTTTTGTGTCGAGGTATATTTAGTTTCCGCTGATATATTAGAATTCAAGATGTAAAATTTATAAACTCTCGGGATTGGTGTAGTTGGGAGCGCGTCTGCCTTGTATACCAAGGGTTGAGGGTTCGGATCCCAGGCAGTCCGATGATTTTTTTACTTAAGCCATTTGGATACAAAATAGAAATTGCCTGGACCTCCAATAGATATATTTAAACATATGAGTATCGTTAAAAATCTTAAATGGCCTAAGTTGCCGAAAAGATTAGGTGAATCTGTGTATGAATGTGAGTGTGAATGAGAAAAAAGTGTGAGTGTTTAAAAAAAAAAAAGTACAAGAGTAAAGTGGTCTTCAGAAGATTTCAAGGGCAAAATGAGAATATACATTTTAAAGAGGCTCTAATAAATAATTGATTTTTGAATTTTAATCAAAATCGTTAAAGCGAATTTTGAGAAAATAGAAAAAAAACTGAAAAAGTACATCAGTAAAATACTAGTACTCATTGGCCGATTGTGTTTAAAAGCTTATTTTCACGCTCCAGGGAAGTGCTTAACTTAAATATAAAATTTCAACCTCGTAGTTAAATTCCTTCATTCTTAACCAGGACACACACACAGACAGACCATGTCGCGAAAACCACTTTTTTGGATTCAGAGGACCTCAAAACGTGTATATCCATCAAAATTTCGACATCGAATTTTTGACATGATCGCAATACTTTCTCTCTATATATTAACATATATAGAGGTAAGAGAAAGTAAAAAAAAACCTAATTCGAGAGCAATTATTAATTTTATGAAATAATGCAATTTCTAAAGAAAGTACTTTTCTAATAATCATTTAATTATATGACATTAACCAAGAGGAAGAAAGGGGGAGGGGGGGGGAGGAATACGAGCCTTTAGTTGAATTCACAAAATAAAATAAGTATATGTTCTTTCATTCATTTGTCCTATTAAAAAGGAACTCATTTCTTAAATCGACAAAGTCATTTTCAAGAACTAAGAGTTCTTCGCAAATTTGGGAATTATTTTAACATAATTTAGATTATTTTATCTCTACGGATCGGCACAATAGACATTTGCCTTTTTTTTCTCTCAATTTATTTCGAAACTCACTTTACGAATTCGAGTGGGGAGGGGGGGGGGGGACAAGGAGACAAGTTGTAAAGGCAAAACTGGAGGTTGCCATCCACGTATTCACATGATATGAATTTATCTGTTTAAATGACAAACAAGGGAATGTGTCCTCGTGGTTTATCATTCCCTGGGGATTTGCTTTTTTGGTAAACCCTAAGCAGCTATCTCTAAAACGAGAAAGAATTTGTAAGTCAATAGTTAAAGCAGCCCTGGGCTTAAGAAAGTTGTAGGTATAAGGGAAAATATTTTATTTCTCCCACGGGAAAAGAAACAGGAAGGACTCAAATCCTATAATGCACTTTATAAATGATAGCAGATGAGATGTGTCCTGATGAAGGTTGGAAGATCGAAACGTCAATAATTTTTTTTTAACCATAAAGAAAAGAGATTTTATTTTGCTTCTCGTCTTTCTAGATCCAAATATAATGGCATTTGTGTTCTGAATATATAAATAAAAAAAAAAAAAAAAAAAAAAAATTATATCACAAATTAGCTTCTTGATTAGAATATGAATAAAAATTGACATTTGCCAAAAACAATTCACCTTAATTACATTTATTTAATCCTGAAGTTTTAATATTTTTTGTTTAATAACTATTACTTTCTCTTACCCTATATGGACCCTGTTACGCATTAGTGTGTCAAGCGCCAAAAAAATAAAAATTGAGTTAAGCACGGAATATTGTTTCAAATGCTATAATTAATAGTATTTTTTTGTGAAATATGTCGTAAAAAAATTTATATTTAATGTTACTTGCACAATTGACAAAAAAAATTATATATAATCCAATGAAAACAAAAAACTTTAATGTTAACTCAGGATTCGCAGGGACTTTGCAGCCAGGAGGTTAAATAAAAAAATCTTTTATTTAATTTTTCATTTGCCGACGTTTCGGTCGCCAATCACGACCTTCATCAGGGCAAATATTTGCCCAGCATCTCCACAGCCAAAAAAACATCAATTTTTCTCTAATGTTAATTTTCTCAAAACTCGGTAGCTGGCGCTTGACACACGAATGCGTAACAGGGTCCATATAGGAAATATATAGAGAGAGAAATTAGTGCGATCATGTCAAAAATTCGATGTCGAGATTTTGATGGATATACATGTTTTTATATTTAAGTTAGGCACTTCCCTGGAGCGGGAAAATAAGTTTTTAAACACAATCGGCCAATGAGTAGGACCTACTAGTACTTTGCTGATTTACTTATTTAGTTTTTTTTCGATTTTCTCAAAATTCGCTCCAAAGTTTTTTTTTTTTTTTTTTTTTTTTTTTAATTCATAAATCAACTATTTTTTAGATTCTCTTTAAAATGTATATTCTCATTTTGCCGTTGAAATCTTCTAAAGACCACTTTACTCTTGTACTCCATAGGAAAGATAGGAGAAATGGTTGCCATGGTAACAGAATTTAAATCTTCTTCTTCAATTATTATTTAGATGCCCTTTTAAAAAGTATATTAGTAATATTTTGTGAAAATTGTTTGTTGCTGATGTAATTCATTTTGTTTTTCAAATTCATTTTCCGGCTCTTCCTTCTATAGAGCAAATGTTAAATCACCATATGGGGATTTGCATGTTAATTTCGATTCAAAAGGGGACCCTCTTTTGAACTTTGTACGCATTTTAAAAATATTTTTCCA
>JAKCPI010029145.1:0-15110 GCA_023213315.1 Euborellia annulipes | reverse complement strand
TTATAAATATATACATAGGTAAGAGAAAGTAACTAGTAATTTATTACTTAAAAGACTGTCGAAGTGTGTTTGATCTGCCCCTTGCCCCTGTAAGAACACAACCAAGTGTATTTCTGAATGTAATGGTTGCCTATCTCTTGTATTGAAGGCGAACCATCATTCTCCTTCTTCTTCTTTGTCCTCGCCATTATTAATCCCGCGGTGCGGGTCGGCGGACGAACTAAATTTGTTGCGCTGATGTCTGTATATCCCTATATATGTATATGTGTTTGGGAGTTCGGGGGCCCCTCTGGCCCCCCCCCCCCCCCCCCCCTTATATACGCCCCTGAGTAATTTATATAGTAGATTTATCTTTTTGATATTAGTTTTTATTTTTATTATTCATTAATCAAAAACTGTTTTTATCTTATAGCATTATAGTTAATGATTATAGACATTTACAAATTTTAACTTTGGGTTTGGGCAAAAAATTTTGATGTTATGAATATAAACTGGTTATTTTGAATAAAATGAAAATATATGTGTAAGATTAAGCAATAAAAAACAAGATTAAAAGCACAAAACATATAAAGTTAATATCGGAGTAATAAATGGTTTTTATTTTTTTCAACTATGGCGTACCTTTTTTTATGAATTTATGAACTTATGAAAGGAAATTGAATGAGGATTTCAAAAAAATTGTTTCATTTTTGTGCCAAAATTGTATCATGGTTAAAAATTAAAATTAAACAAAAAAAAGCCATTTTTTCAAGGATGTCATGATCCGATATAGGTCTTGATTTTTTCCCTAGAAGGTACCATCAGCCCCCAAAACATATCAAAAATTCAAATCAATCGATTCAGCCGTTTCTGAGAAAAAATGTTTTTTCGATTTTTACATATTTTGTTTTTCTCAAAAACCATTTGAGATAGCGGATCTGAAACTTTCAGCATCTTATTATTTTATTAGGTACCTACAAATCCCCATGTATCATTGAAATATGTTCCAAGGGCATTTTCACCATTCTTATACCCCTAGGGCCTTTCTTCAATATCTGGAGAAAAATTAAGATTTTTGACAGCTTTATGACATTGTCACCTTCAACAAACCATAGGGCAGTCATAACTAGACCCTTTTGTTTTCCCAGACATACCCTCATTTGAACTCAAGGGCCTTTCTTTAAAATATGCTATGTATCATCGCGAGCAAGGGGGTCCAGGGGCGCAGCCCCTTGGCTAAGAAGAAAGCCCGCCTAAGGCGAAAGTAAAACCATCCCCGTCACTTCATGATAATCTATAGAATGTAGACCGAAACGTTATAGTATCTTTGCTTAGTCCTGAATTAATCAAAATCGACCGTCACAAAGGCATTAAAATCAAATAACAATAAACTTTAGATTCAATAACTAAATGATGAATGAAGGAGATAAAAGCTTTTGTGGCTCCTTTATTATATTATTGATTGGAAATAAATTGGAAAAGCGATTTTAGAAGTCCATTGAGTGTTTAATTAAAACGGACTAATAAATGATTTGATCTAACAAAAAAAAATGCCCAAAAGGGCTGAAGGCCGTAGTGCGGTTTTATATATAAAAATAAATATATAGAGAGATTTCGATCGAATTTTTTTATACTCATTTGACCTTTAGAGGCTCAAATGCCATGCCAACACTCTAACTCCAAATAAATAAATGGGCGGGGGGGGGCGGGGGGGGGGGGGGGGGGGGGATCAACAAATTGATGCATTTAGCAATTAAATCTCTCATCCCCATCCACGATAATAATTTCATTTTAAGAATCGATCGATTTGTGGCTATATTTATGCTTTTTAGAAGAGGAAACATTTAAAATATTCACAAGGTGAATGAATAATCAAATAATAATATGAAATTATTAAATTAAAGGGAAAAAATAAACTTCCTACAAGCTTTTGTTTAATAACCCGTCTATTATTTTGAATTGCATGGCATCTCGCTTCTTTTTTATAACCTTTCACTTTTGTCTACCCCTGTCTCTAATAATCAATTTTGAAAAGAGTAATTAATTAAACACTCTGGAGCGGGTAGGGGGGGGGGTCTGAAAATGGATATATTTCACATATAATGATTTTCTCTCGGACAGGTGAACAAAGGATGTTAATTTTGATATATTTATAATATAAATTATCTTTTTTTCGGCCATTGAAAAAGCGCTAATCCAAAAAACGATACACGATAATTTAATTGTGTCTTATTAATATATCAAAAAAAAATTACCATCCTTTGTGATCCTGTTATTTGTTCAAGAGAAGAATATGGGATCCGAATCTTTTTTCTATTCTAAATATATAATCTCGGAGTGTCCGTCTGTCACGCCCTGTTTGATCAGTAGGAATTTTGAAACGAGTCATATACAGTCTAAAAAAAAATTTTAGTATGTTATAGTTAGGGCTCGGATTTCGCCCTATTTGCCTTTTTTAAATTTATGGCTTAACATTTAGGCCAATATGATATGTGTACGTTTCATGAAATTCTGAATAAAATAGAGGCATTTGTTAGTGCCTATAATGCCTATTTGGGCCGATTCTGGGTTTTGGTGCCTATTTCATCTATAAATGCCTTTTTGCTGCCTATTTTAAGTTCAAATAGCTAATTTGAGCTTTTTTTTTTTTGAAATTTCACAATAAATTCATTTTATATCACAAATCCGGAGAAAAATTACAAAAAAATCAAACGAGATTCGAATACTAAAAAAAAAAAAAAAAAAAAAAAAAATAGTCGAACGAAAAACGGTGCCCCAGTTGAGCTTCGCCCTCATTCATCTCTGTGCAAAGGAGGTAATTGTTTTATTTTATTTTTGTTTCCAAAAATAAGACATTAATTTTTTAAATTTTTTATATTATTTCTTAAATAATGCCTTTTTAAGTGCCTATTTTAATAATTCTTAGTGCTTAGTTGCCTGCCTATTTTAAAGATTTTTAGTGCCTATAAATCCGAGTCCTAGTTATAGTATATTAAATTTACAAATGGTCCTTGTAAATGATAACTAACAATCATTTGTATACTAAATATACAAATTTATGCATTCAAATAATTTTTACAACCAAAAAACATTTTAAAATTACAATTCAAAATAAAGGTGTAAAATATTTTACACCCATATGGCAGTTATTTATAATCGTAAGGAAGGTAGATCTGCAGCCAGGAGAATAAAAAACTATTTTAATTTCTCTTGATCGACGTTTCGGACGCCAATTGCATCCTTCTTCGGGACTAAAGATTGTTAAAAAATACACATGGATTTTGTTGTGTAATATATAAAATATTTGAAACATATTGACAAAGGCATCATTTTGTGTACGAGATGAGCTCTCTGAGCGTTATTTTTTACAATTGGAAAATTGGCTTAAATAAGAATGCCAGGACCCCCAATAAATTATAATAATAATAATAATAATAATAATAATAATAAATTAAACATACGAGTATCGTTAAAAGTCTTAAATGGCCTGAGTTGCCGAAAAGACTGTGTGAATGAGAAAAAAGTGTTTAAAAAAAAAAAAAAGTTTATTTAAATAATTTTCGATGAATACCTCAATTCGGATTTGACTAAACATACACAATTGTTAAATATAATTTTATATTGATATAATAGAACTGAAAGATATGATTGACAAAAATGAAAAAGAAATATGAATTTATGCTGAGGAACTTTGACAGATGATACAATTTAATCTATCTCTCTTTAGAATCAGAATTCAAGGCGCATGACCTTATTCTATTCTAATTAGCCCACGGGATATTATTTAGACCCCTAGCACAAGAGGGAGATACTCTACCATTGTGCTATGTCCCAAGGACAAGCAAGAATTTAAAGATAGTTTGGATGACCTTTTTGACATGTTACATTCAAATGCTTTAAGTGTAATTAAAATTGAGTAAGATAGAGTTATTCTTTTCTTATTAGTTCTATTAATTACGTATTATTTAAGATAATTTTAAGCAATATAGATTCTAAATAATATATTTCTATTTTAATTGGAATGTGAAATTAATTTAGGGGTGCTTATTTATAAGAAAATTTTGAAAATTCTCAAAGTTCAAAGGCGATAAGCCACGTGTTCCTGTTTTACAATTGAGTTCAAATTTTGCAGTCATTATTTTTTAATGCAATGGAAAAGATCTACGGGTACTATTAAATTTCTAAAAAAGAATTTTGGCCTTTATAAATAAGGAACATCCTACTGTACATGTATAAATTAATTCATGCATATTTTAAGATGTGATTGTGGTCTAGACATTAAAAAAAGTAAATAATTTCCATGCCCCTGCTAGAGCATGATTTGCTCGGCGCTCGATAACAATTAGAGTTGTAGGCGTCATTTTAACCTTAAAATAAAATTCAATAGCAGGTAATTTGTATGACTTTGAAAACTTTGAAAAATTGGACGACCTCTCAGAGAGATTGCCTCATTTCGGCCCCACCTAACATGGATCTATGAATGATTTCATCGAAAAAATCGCGGGAATAACTATGACTGTTTTATTTTATTTTTTTTTATATATAGGCCTACTCAAAGAAAAGATAAATTATAGATATACTTTTGATATCTCGATGAAATAAGAGGAAAATATTTTTAAAAAATGTAAACATAGATAATACTAAAAAAAATTCCAATTTCTCAGATATAATTTTCTTAATCTATAGACAAATGGATTAAAAAGAGTAACATGTGAGAGTAACAGGTATGATTAAATAAGTATCCACCAAAATGATCTCATTATTTTATATCTGAAGTTTACTCGTAGATCCTGGAGGTCTTATTCAGGAGTATCAAAAAAAATGATTGTTATCCGAGTAAACTTCCAGATTAAAATCGATTAATCAAATTTCTTGTACAAATCCAGTTCCCTTTTAATGATTTCATTATTCTCGTGACATAAAAGGCAAAAAAAATAATAACAAATGAGAATCCAACGTAGATAAAATCCATGAGGATTAAGAAAATAGATTTGTTAACAAGAGAACTCAAGTTCAAATTCATTTTATACAGGTAGAAAATTGAAAAATTATTTTCATTTTTACCCTCAGAAGAAAAATAACCTTCTATACTCATAATGTTTTAAATGATAGAGAGGGAAATTCTCATTTTTTAAGTTCTTCGGGAACAAGAAAAAGGCAGCTGTTAAAACTTATTTTTTATTTAGTATTTACAGTAGTCTACCGTCTCTTCAAGCAAAAATTTGAAATGACTCTTCTTCAGTGGAGTGTTTTTAGTTACTTAAAGAAAGGCAACCAAAATTCTAATCCAGTAATTAAGCGAGAGTTTGGTTGCCTATCTTACAGTAATAAGCCCGATATATCGTAATGATAAGGTCCTCTAATGGCTGCCGTAAAATAAACTTTATTAAAAATGAATGGATTAAATAAATAATTAGCGGAGTTAAAAATGTAGATGTCAAATAATGAATGTGAAAGAAAAGATGATCAAAAAAGTTTTTCTTAATATTAGAAGTTCAGTTAATAAATAAATGATTCAAATTGAAAAAAACTTCTGAATAAACGAAATATTTTAGGACTTAATTTCTAGGACAATGTTAAAATTTAATTAGAAACTTTTCAAAGAGAATCTAGAAAATAATTAATTTATGAATTTTAATCAAAATCGTTGGAGCGAATTTTGAGAAAATCGAAAAAAAAAACTAAAAAAGTGCATCATTAAAGTACTAAAACATGTATGATTTTGTTTTGATTTTTTTCAAAATTAACGAAAAATGTATTTTTTTCGTTGATTATTTCAAAAACTATTCGGTTTTCAAAAAAATGTCAAAGAATAAATACTTTTTAAAATAGAGTAATTTATCATAATATACAAAAAAAATTGAAATTTTCAAAATTTTTGAAAAAACTTATTAGATAAAGTATTACTTCCAAGTGACGTAATTACTCCAAAAGTTGATAGAAATCTACAATTTTAGTGAAAGGACTATATACCAAATTTCATCGATCTTTTTTAATCGTTTTTAAGAAATAGTGTTCACACGGACGTAATTCCAATAGAATATAAGAGAAGGTTTTGGGGAAGTCATTCCCGATTTATTTTTACTTTCTCTTGCCTCTATATGTGTTAACATATAGAGAGAAAGAAATGGATTCATATCAAAAATACAATGTCTAGATCAGTGGTTCTCAACAGGTGTGCCCCGGCACCCAAGGGTGCCGCGAGAATGCCTAAGGGGTGGCGAGATATTTAGATGAAAAAAGAGCCGGAAAAAATAAAGTTTTGACAAAAAAGGTCATATGATTAAAATGGAAGCGGCAAAATTTATCTTCTGGCCATTTATGGTTTGATATTATTTATGGGAATGTTTTTCCAAATGTTATCAATTAATAATTAACATATATAGAGGTAAAAGAAAGTAATAAAAAATAAAATTTATTCTATATTAAGAAAGTAATTATAATAATTTCTTTATTAAAGATGAGTTGAATGAATAATGAGGATATTTTTTAATTTTTTAATCTTTATATGTTAGAATGTAGTCAAAAGAAGATGTTGGAAAAAATTAAGCTTTGCCAAAAAGAAATTTGCCCTAGGGCGGAAAAATTTCGTTTTGATAGGAAAAAAAAAGGAAGGGTGCGCTAGTGTGTAATATTATTCCCAACGCACCTTTGGGGTGCCGTGGACTTCAAAAGGTTGGGAAACGCTGGTCTAGATAATGATGGAAATACACATTTTAAAGCGAAATGGTTGCCATGGTAACAAAATATAAATATTTTTCTGTGTTTATAACATACAAGTCGCCCACGGGGCGTGGTGTAGAGGTTAGCGTGCTAACCTCATATACCAAACGTCGCGGGTTCGGACTCAGGCAGTCCGATGATTTTATTTAAGCCATCTGGATACCAGATGGCTTAAATAAAAATGCCTGGACCCTAATATATATAAATTCATAAATAACGGTTATCGTAAATGTCTTATATGGCCTGAGCTGCCGAAAAGACAGTGTGAATGTGTGTGTGAGTGTGAGTGTGAATGAGAAAAAGTGTGAATGTTTAAAAAAAAAAAAAAAAAAACATACAAGTCACGGGCTTGGTGTAGTGGTTAGCATGCTGGCCAATTGTACCAAGGGTCGCGGGTTCGCATCCCGTCCCATGCGATAAAAATTTATTTGGCTACCAATCAATTTAAATAAATAGGGACGGGGTCTAAATGGCCATAGAAGCCGAAAACCTTATATTTTTTAGTATAAAAATATCTAGTTAAGGATGATTAACTGCTCCTGTTTTGTATGGCTATGAATCAGAAAATACATTAGAAATTAATTATTTCTCCATCTCCAGTAAGAAAAATACATTTTTGTACTCTATGATAAATGCTTTTACTATTTTTTTTTTTTTTTAGGTCATTTCGGCACCCTTGGCCATATAGATAGACTTCATGTTAATGTTAATAACGATAGACGTGATCCAGGCATTATTTATATCCAATTGTATCCAATCGATTTAAATATTGATGTTATTAGATGAAAAGATAATTTATAAATTTATTTTTGAACGCTGATAGTGACGAATTGTCAATTATTTAACAAATAACAATAATGATATTGATGACGTGCGTGTTTTGAATGGAATGGAAACATCAATAGGTCTTTTTTTTAAATTAATTATCAAAATATAACTGAGACATTTTGAATAGGGCGCTATTTATTATTTCGTGATTTTTTTTTTGTTTTTTGGAAATAATCCCCCCACCTTGTTGTCAATAATATTATACGCGGCGAGAATGAGAAAAAGGAAAAAAAAAATATTCGACTCTAATCATGTCTATGGGGAAATTGAAAAAAAATCTGGTGGGACTAGTCGCACAGCACACAACTTTCTCATAACCTTCGGCAAGAGAAAGTTGTGTACTGTGCTTGTCACACCAGATTTTTTTGTGTTGAGATATATATAGTTTCCAACAGTAGGGTACATTTGATTTGAATTCAAGATGCAAAATTTATAAGTATGAAAAAATATTTATATTTTGTTTCCCTAGCAACCATAGGAGAAATTCCTATCTTTCCTAAGAAGAACAAGAGTAAAGTGGTCTTCAGAAGATTTCAATGACGAAATGAGAATATAAATAAGAAATTATATATAATATTTAAGATAGTATATATATCGCGTATATGAGCCGCGAAATTTATACAATTAAATATTTATTAATTCATATATCCGAAAAAATAAGGGTGTGCCGCCGGGAGTCGAACCACGGATCCTCCGATTTGTACTCAGAGTGCCCTACCACTGGACCACAGCACGACATTCGGATATATGAAGTTCACTTAGGATCCGTGGTTCGACTCCCGGCTGCACAACCTTATTGTTTCGGACATGGGCGTACCCAGGATCAAATCTAGGGGGGAGGGGGGCATGGTCAGATCATGGTCGTCCGGGGGGGGGGGGGCAGATCATGGTCGTCCAGATTGTGACATAGCTATTTTTTATATAGAGAGGTAAAGCCTTCGAATTAAAGGCCTAAAAACCCTCGAGTCCTAACAAAAAGAATCATTCCCCGTCGCCATCCACCAATTTTGTTTCGTTTCATCACTTTATAAACATTTAATTTTTTTTTTTGTTGCTTCTAGGGGGGGGGGGGCAGCTGTCCCCTGCCCCTCGCTGGGTACGCCCATGGTTTCGGATATATGAATTAATACATATTTAATTGTAAAAATGAGAATATACATTTGAAAGAGAATCTAATAAATAATTGATCTTTGAATTTTAATCAAAATCGTTAAAGCGAATTTTGAGAAAATCGAAAAAAAATACATCAGTAAAGTACTAGTACTCTTTGGCCGATTTTGTTTAAAAGCTTATTTTCACGCCCTAGGGAGGTGCCTAACTTAAATATAAAATTTCAACCACCTAGCTCAATTCCTTCATGCTTAAAATTGACACACCTACAGACAGACAGACCATGTCGTGAAAACCACTTTTTTGGATTCAGGGGACCTCAAAACGTGTATATCCATCAAAATCTCGACATCGAATTTTTGACATGAATCCAATCCTTCCTCTCTATATATTAACATATATAATGTTAGAGGTAAGAGAAAGTAAAAAATATGTGTCAAATAGATAAAGAGTTTTGCAAAAGATGGCAGGGTGGTCTTACAGTCGATCTCTTATTAACATATAACTGGCCTATATTTATATATTTTTATGCTTTTATAAAAGATACATAATATATAATAACATTTATAAAGTATTTATTATTAAAAAGTCAATGAAAATCAACCAAATGCATTAAATTATTAGCTACCATTCTGACATCTCTTGGCAAATTTTCGTAACAGGTGTTTTTTGGCTTACTTTTTAAGACACACAACGCCCTCTTCTCGGGAAAAACATGCGTAACTTCTACTTCCTGAGCCCCCTTAATCTTTAAATGTCCGTCTGTCTGTCTGTCACGCTTTACTTGGGAGCACTCCAACTTCGAAACCAAATTTTTTAAGGTTAAAGAGGACCTTCTAAGGATTACAGGAAAAATATTTTCGTTCCGATACTTTTTGAGTTATTAATTCCTTAAGTTAGGATTTATCCCAAAGGAAATGTATAGAGAAATATTTATGTGTAATATGAATGTAAAAAAATTTTAAATGACATGGCAGAGGAGGGGAGGAGAGATTACCTCTTGAATATTTCTCCCCCCCTCCCCGAAGTGTATTAAGGGGGAACGGGAGCGAAGATGTTGCGCATGTTTTTCCCGCTAAGATGGCGTTAGGCGTCATAAAAAGTATGCCCAAAAAATCAAGTAATTCAAAAATTAGCCAAGAGATGTCAGAATGATAGCTAATAATATTTAATGCATTTGGTTGATTTTCATTGATCTTTTAACAATAAATACTTTATAAATGTTATTATATATTTGTATCTTTTATAAAAGCATAAAAATATATAAATATAGGCTAATACTATATCGTCTGTTAGACTAGCCTGCCATCTATTGCAAGAATGCTGAACTAATTCTGACAGTTGGTTTTTAAATAAATCATCTAAGCTTATTTTAAAAATTTCTTAATTAATATGTGATTAATAATAACAATAAATTCATTTTTAAATTTAAAAAAAATTAAAGATTATTGGGACAGATTGTTCTTTTGTATTTGCTTGATAACAAAAAAATTAATTACGATAATTTTTTAATAAGTCATTAAAAAAATTATAGCTCGATGTCCCAATAATCTCTTATGAATTTAATTCATTTCAAAAAATACAACATTGAAAAATTCTTATAATAGTCTTGTTTTTTTAAAGTACGTTTAGACGTCGCTCCTGAACCCCCTTAATGAGTATAAACACCAAACATTTAAATAACTCATTCTAAATACTTGAAGAAGGACGCGACGAATGACCAAAATGTCGAACATTTTCTTTCTCATTTTAATAAGGGCGGTTTAAAACAAAAACTCTGGATCGATCGAAGCAAAATCAGGGCGCTGAAGAAGAAATCTTGGCAAGAGCACAAACTCTGGGAGAGAGGGGATGCCCGTACTCTCTTCCTCGTGATTGTTTGCCTCTCTTTTTAGAGAGAAAGAGGAAGCTAAAACCTAAATAAATAAATAGTAAAGATTTTAAGTCGAAGTGAGACCTCTCTGGGGCCATCCGTTGATGTTTGTATCGAGCCCGATGACAGACACGGTGGGCGTCTTCTTTGACGGCGACGGTGATGGGACGACGGTAGCACGGCGTAGCCGGCTCCTTGTCCTCTCCACAGGCGACATCGGCTAGCCTCTCCTCTCACCAGGACGTCATCCACAACACCCACAATTGAAAGCACAAGAGAGAGAGCCCTGGTCAATTGTAACGACTAAATAGTAATAACGAAAGTCGAAGTTGACCGCCGGCCCTCTCGCATTCACCCTCCTGACTCCCCTCCTAGATCTCCTCATGCCTCCCCGGAGGGAAAAAGTCATCGATAATAATTCATGGTCATGTTGGTGTTGGGTGTTGCGTGCAAGATATGAGTGGGGGGGGGTAGGTTGATTTTGCGTGGGAGACGGAGCTTTGAAATTTTAATTTTCTTCTTTTTAATTATTTGTTTGTTTTAATTATTAAGACTTATTTCTTATTCAACTTTCAGAGTCGTTTGGAGAAACTACCAAAAGGAACGAAAATAGTAGTGTTGAAACTTGGGGAAAGAAAAACTCTAGTGTAACTGGTCGCCAGCGTTGGCAATATAACTCGACACAAAAAATCTGGTGTGACAAGCACATTACACGACTTTCGATTACCGAAGGTAAGAGAAAATAGTGTGCTGTGCGACCAGTCATACCAGATTTTTTACTTTCTCTTAGGGAGCGTACAAGTATTACGTAACGTAATTTGGGGGAAGGGAGGGGGGTCTCGTAAAACGTTACCATGCGTTACAAGGGGGCGGGCGGGGGGTTGAACAACGTGGTACGTAACTGGTGTTTTAGCGACTTTCCGATACTTCGCGCAACATAATTGTGACTTTTAGATAAAAATGGCCACTTGAGCGTTACGTACCGGGGGGGGGGGGGGGGTCAAAAATCTTCAAAAATTGCTTTAAGTAATACTTGCTCCCTTACCTACGTATATTAGGGTGGTCCTTATTTATGGAGGCCAAAATTATTTTTTAGAAATTTAATAGCAGATACACAGATCTTTTCCATTGCATTAAAAAATAATGTCTCCAAAATTTGAACTCAATTGTAAAGCAGGAACAGGTGCAGCGGCGTAACCAGCCTTTGAGGACGGAGGGGGCGAAACTCAACTGGGGCGCCGTTTTTGGTTCGACCTTTTTTTTTTAGTATTCGAATCTCATTCGACCTTTTTTTGTAATTTTTCTCCCCTGATTTGTGATATAAAATGATTTTATTATGAAATTTCAACAAAAAAAAAAAAAGCCGGAAAGCCGGATGCGCGAGAAGCGCCAAAAGCTTGAAGCGCCTGGGGCGGGGGGAGGGGGCGAGCGCCTCTTTCGCCCCCACCTTAGCGTGCTAACCTCGTATACCAAAAGTCGCGGGTTCGGACCCCAGGCAGTCCGGGGTTTGGATACCAAATGGCTTAAATAAGATTGCCTGGATCCCAAATAGATATACTGTATTAAACATACGAGTATCGTTTAAAGTCTTAAATGGCCTAAGGTGTGAATGAGAAAAAAAGCGTGAGTGTTAAAAAACATTTAAAAAAAAATAAAAGAAAAAAAATAAGGTCTGCAAAATTTGAATTCAATTGTAAAGCAGGAACAAGTGGCCCATCGTCTTTGAACATTAAGAATTTTCAAAATTTTCTTAAAACTAAGTATTCTCTTTGTTTTTGTCCACAAGGGACTAATTTAATTTCAAATACCAATAAAACTAAAAATTTATTGTTAAATATTTTTCGAGATCTATATATTTGAATAAGATAATAGTATTCAAAATACCCCGATTCGGACTAAACAAGTCATAGATATATTCAACAAGACATGTGAGTGTTTTTTATTGGTGAGGCCCAACATCCCATGGCCCCCGGGAATCGAACCCAGGATCTCCGCCTTTCCGGGGAATAGGCGTGCTATCCATTGCACCATAAGCAACTGCATATAAGGGGAAGTGAGTTTTATTGGTGCAGGCCGAGGGTCCAGTGGCCTGGTGCAATGGATGCCCTGGAAAGGCGGAGATCCTGGGTTCGATTCCCGGGGGCCATGGGATGTTGGGCCTCACCAATAAAAAACACTCACATGTCTTGTTGAATAAAAATTTATTGTTTATTTAGAATCTATATTGCTTAAAATTATGTTAAATAATACGTAATTAATAGAACTAATAAGAAAAGAATTTTATTTTAATTACACTTAAAGCATTTGAACATGTCAAAAGGTCATTCAAACTATCTATAAATTAAATTCTTGCTTGTCCTTGGGCCAAAGCACACTGGTAGAGTATCTCCCTCTTGTGCTAGGGGCCTAAATAATATTTCGTGGGCTAATTAGGATAGAATAAGGTCATACGCCTTGAATTCTGATTTGAAAGAGAGATAGAATAAATAGTTTCATCTGTCAAAGTTCCTCAGCATAAATTCATATTTCTTTTTCATTTCATTATTATTTGTGAATCATATCTTTCAGTTCTATTATATCAATATAAAATTATATTTAACAAATGTGTGAGTCTGTTTAGTCAAATCCGAATTGAGGTATTCAAAATTATTTAAATACACTTATATAACTATTCAACCAAACGAATATGCGACCGAAACTGCATTGAAATAGCAAATGATCATATTCGTTTGGTTGAATCGAATAGTTTTGTATATTTGCACATATGTATGATGACACAAAATAATACAAACATGTTTAAACATGGTAATAATATGCAGCGCCACACCAACTGTGCTTATTTCTGATAATTCTACGTGCCCTGAAGATAAGAGGGACTATTTCTCAAAACGTTGGCAACAGAATATAAAGATTTTTATTTCACCTAGCTGCTTTTCCCTAAGAAGGCTCCTGTCTTTTTCTTCTAATTAATTCATATGTATTTAATATTTATGTAGGTTTATACTATGTTTTGTATTAATAATAAAGTTTATTTTTAATTTACTATTATTATACTTTCTTTCATTTACATAAAAAATTATAAAAAAATGTATTTTGTATCTGAAAAAAGTATTTTCAAAATACTATTTTGTATTTTGTATCAAGATAGGCCTACAATTTTAAAAGTATTTTGCCCAACTCTGCCTGCTGAGTAGTAAGGAATAAAGAAAAGAGCGATTGCAGCTATGTTTATTTCGTTTAATAGGCATTTCAAGTCAGATATGCGCCCTCGGGCTTGTCGTAGTTGATAGCGCGCCTGAGTTTGATGAATACCAAATGTCTTAAATAAGAATGCCTGGACCTCCCATAAATATATTCATAATAACGGTTATCGTATAAAGTCTTATATGGCCTAAGTAGCCGAAAAGACTGTGTGAATGGGAAAAAAGTGTGAGTTTGAAAAAAAAAAGTCAGATATGCCACTATCCTCAGGGCTGAAGTGTGTCAACAAAATTCCTCTTGACACGCTTCAGCCCTGAAGATGGTCTCATAACTAACAGAAACGTCGGCTTGAAATGTCTAATAAATATAGCTGCAATCGCTATTTTCTTTATTCCTTACTACAAAATTAATTTAGTTTTGAAATTTTACCCCTTCCCGAAATGACTCCGCCCTTGAGAGGTAACAACGTAAATTCAAATAAATGGAAATTGTAATAGACAAAAAAAAAAACAGGTTCAATTATAGGACATGTCTTCATAAAGTGGGAAGCTTAATTATACTAAACTAGAAGCTAGGTAATATTTATTTTTTTTCAAGTATGGATTAATTTACTGACCTAGAAAAGGCCTTGAGAGAATGTAGGCAGGTTAGTTATGCTTGAGGAGGTGTGAATTGAGAGCATGGGGGGGGGGGGGGATTTGATGAATAAATAGGTCAATGACCCAACTTACAAGAAACTCCAACGATCGACTGGTAATGTTTTCGTTGTCTTGAATGATGAGATATTATTAAAGGAGTACACATTATGATGATAAATAAAATAGAATAGAAACATAGCAAATAATAGACTGTTTTGAATTCATTACAAAAAAATAAATAAAATAAAACACGGGATCACAAACACGGATATAGTTTATCACATGGACAGAGAGCGAATGGAATAAATATTACATAGCGAGACGAAACATGTGAATAAAATACACAAAATGAAAGATAAAAGTGAGATAAATAATGTCAAAGGCACGCGTGAGCAGAAAAAGAAGATGATATCGATGCTACAAGTGGATTGGGATCTACTAACAACAAAGCAGTGTATGACGAGACATCTAGCGGCAAAGTGTCAAACCAAGTGATGCTATCTGAAAGATTACAATGATAGAAATAATTGGGATATTAATTAAATTATATTCGTATATAAACAATAAACCTCAGCGGCTGAAAGGATAAATTTTAAAAAAATCTGGTGTGATAGTCGCACAGCACACAACTTTACCTTTAGATAAAAATTTGTTAAAATCCCCTAAACATAATTTATTGATGCTAGACGTACAGACGACTTCCGGGTGATCTGAGGGGTTAGAAAAATTTTTTGAAAATTAAGCACTGAAATCTGCGT
>JAKCPI010029144.1:0-12952 GCA_023213315.1 Euborellia annulipes | reverse complement strand
TCAGGTTGGACAGCGATTGGTCTAGCGACGAACTTCCGGTGGCTCGCTGGTGTAGTGAGCTAGGGTGTCAGCTTCTGCAAAGAAGATCCCTGTTCAAATCCTTGGCATGCAGGATTTTTCATTAAATAAAAATATTTATTTAATGTAAACAAATCCTGAGCAAGCCCTGGATTGGAATATAGGATCTTTCCACAATAGCCCTCAGGCAACTCTACGAGGAGAGGGAGTTGCTGTGACATCCCCGTCCTGTGGAAGGGACGTAAAGAAGATTCCCTCTCAGTGATGCATTCTTCGAAAGGAGTAGGCTACACGCCGGTGCTGAGGGAGTCCCTCCTCAACTAGGACATCCTCCATAGCATAGAAGAGGTTGGATAAAAGGAGCCGGTTGGAACCAGAAATAAGGATTAGTTCACTAGCTAGAGACGAGTGAGCAGGAGGAGGAGCCAGAGATAGGAAATGATGTAACTTCACGGGGTGCCGGTAGATGGCTACGGCCAGAGGCCGGTTGGGTTTGAGGTGTGTGTCTCCGTACACGTAAGCACCTCGGGTAAATAAACGGGGATCCCAATAGGAATTTCAAAATAAATAAAAAAATAAATAGCGACGAACTTCCTATCCCTGTGTGTATGTGCCTGTTCTCTCGCTGATTGTCCAGAGTTACAGAAAGTGGAGCTCACAGAGAGAAATGTATATCTTTAAGTCGGAGAGGGAAATTTAAAACTTTAAAATTTCACAATTGCTCGCCGAAGGCGGTCTTCACCACTTGTTAGAAAATAATTTATATTTTTATAATTTTTTTTGTTTTTTTCTCTTTTTTTCAGTTCACCCCCTGATCCAAGTTCCGAACCAATTGGTGGGCGCACCGACAGGAACAGACGTTATTCTTCAATGCCACGTCGAAGCCTCACCTAAAGCCATCAACTATTGGACACGGGATACCGGTAAGTACAGGAAATTCAGATCTCTATCTCTTTATACATATTAAGACACAATATGTATATTGAAACAAAAACACCTTGTGTTATCTTATTTGAATTTAATTCTCCTATTAAATCATGTTTCAACTAGAGCCAACGGTTGCCAGTTTAATTTCAATTAATTTTAAATATTTACAAATAGTCTTTAACAAAGACAACAAATTTTAAATAGCTGTAAACTTGATCGTCAATCAATTGATATTTCGCTGGACCATTTCTTACATCTTCAGGACTTGGTTTCGGTCTGAATTTTTGTTTACTTATTTTTTTTTATTCTGCCGCTTTGGCATACCGCCATTGAGCTAAAGGTCGTTACAAAATATATTTTTACAAAATTTGTATAACCAAAAAAATATAAATACAATAATACAACAATATAAATACAATCATAAACCAATCACAAAACAATATATAGTTTACAAACGACAGTAGTCTAGAAAAACATTATATAAAAAAAAACATTGCTAGCAAAGAACACTGTACAAATACAATAACTATCAAGAACATTATATAAGAAAAGTATTTAAGAAGAACATCCTAAAAGAACATAATAGTCACAAAGATGGTATAAAAAGAATATTAATTATAAAAACAAAAAAAAAAAGAAGAAATCTAATTGAAGAAGTGATTCAGCTTCTGGCTTCTTTAGGAATCTGTTGAATAATGATGGATCTTGGAAATGTGGAATTATCTTGAACTGTAAATTATTAAAGCTTTTCTGGTTTGATATATTATTATTAGGGAAATTTTTAATCATAGACCACATTTTTGTATTAAATATTTATTAAAAATATATAAATACTGTACAACGTTTCGACTGCTATATTCTGCAGCCGTTCTTAAGTACTGTGCACTTGCTCCGACTCAAGCCCGTTACTTGCCTTTTTATATACAGCGACGTCAGCGCCATCTGTCGGCATTTCTGTGAAGTTAGATTCAAATTTTTCCCGCTATTTTCACTAATTTCCATGAAGTTAGTCACAATTATCAATGGCAGTGTTTACATAAAACGAATGATGTTACAATAAGTAGCTGTATTGTAATTCGGACATTCTAATATAAGATGGGGTAGGAGATGCTGGTATGTTTGCACAGGTGCTTGGATAATGTTGAATCTTGCTAGATGTAGTGGAGCTCTTGTATGGTTTATTTTGATGCGGTTAATTTATTTATTCATTTATTTTAACTGCAGTTATTATAGATCTTGGTTAGTATGGAAGAGAAGTGAACTATGCAAACACCAATATTTGGTTTGTTTAATTTGATTTATTTAAAACAAGACGGAATTGAGCTACGAGATTGAAATTTTATATTTAAATTAGGCAACCCTCGAAGACGTGTCAGGAAGCTTTTGAACAAAATCGGCCAAAGAGTACTAATACTTTACCGATGTACTTTTTCAGTTTTTTTTTTTTTTCGATTTTCTAAAAAATTCGCTTCAACGATTTTGATTAAAATTCAAAAATCAATTATATTTTAGATGCTCTTTACAATGTATATTTTCATTTTGACTTTGAACTCTTTTGAAGCACACTTTACTCTTGTACTTCCAGTGGCGTCATTTCAACTTTTTCTTGGGGGGGGCAAATTTTTTTCTTGGGGGGCAAACATTTTTTTTTTTCTTAAAATTTACTTACAAATGGGTACTCAAATTTAGCCAAAACATATTTAATTTAATTAATTGTTTAATTTTGTACAGTTTGTATACTCGTAGATGTATTTTGGAGCATTTTATTTAGAATAATATAAAATTTTATAAAACGAGCCTTGGGGGGCAAATGCCCCGCCCCCCTGCCCCCCCCCCCCCAAATGACGCCACTGTGTACCATAGGAAATATAGGAGAAATGGTTGCCATGGTAACAAAATATAAATCAATTTTACATCTTGAATACTAATCTACTGTCGGAAACTAAATAAATGACGACACAAAAAAAAAATCTGGCGTGACATGGTCGGAACACAACTATCCCTTGAGTCACACCAATGTTTTTTTTTCTAAGTTAACAAAAAATACCAGCATCTTAATATCAATAAAAGCTTTTCAATTTAAAATTCAAATATTTTTAACAAATGCAAATAACATGTACATAAACTTTCCCTGAGTGTGTAATTAAGCAATACATACTAAAACAAAAAAAGTAAATAAATAGCTTCACTTTCCATATATCTTCTTTCTTTCCTTTTTTTTTTTTTTTTTTTTAACTAAATCAAGACAAAATAAAGAAACAAAGAAAAGAAAGAAATTAGCACTTAATTTGGTGAATTTATGAGTGGCATTTTTCTTTCTAACCACCCACATACACACACACAAATAACTCTTTGCGCTAAATGTCATTTTGTTTTTGTTTATACCTACCTACTAGAGGAAATGAAAACTCAAAACAAGTCCTCGACACGCAAACGCTTTACTTGGACGTGATTAATGTTATTAGAAATCGTTTTCTCTTCTTCTTGTTGGTAAAAAGAAAATTCCTTTTTTTGTTCTTTGATTGTTATCATGTGTTTGTCTCTATAATTATTGTATTTGTGGCACACCTTCAGACTACACCTTTAGTGGTGTTGCTGAAAGGTTTTTTTTTTTATTTTAAGGTCTTTTTGGGCATGTGAGGCCATTTAGACCCGATCTCTGTTAATTAACTTAGAAATATAAAAAAACTTAAAAAAAAAAATGATTTTATTTAAATTGAACTAAAAAGAGAGAAAAAATGTTCTTGTTAAAATTGTTGAATATTTTTGACTTAAAATAAAAGCGTGGGGCGCACATTGATAGCTTAAGAAATTGTATATTCTTAGAGCCTCCGAATCCCTTCGAAGCGCCCCATGCTTTTATTTCAAGTCAAAAATATTCAACAATTTTAACAAGAACAATTAAATTAAATTTTTCTCTCTTTTTAGTTCAATTTAAATAGAAGCAGGCCCTCGGGACTTGGTGTAGAGGTTAGCGTGCTAACCTCGTATACCAAACGTCGCGGGTTCGGACCCCAGGCAGTCCGATGATTTTATTTAAGCCATTTGGATACCAGATGGCTTAAATAAAAATGCCTGGACCCCAATATAGATAAATTCATAAATAACGGTTATCGTAAATGTCTTATATGGCCTGAGCTGCCGAAAAGACAGTGTGAATGTGGGGGGGGGGAAAGAAAAAAAGT
The DNA here is from genome assembly GCA_023213315.1 of Euborellia annulipes. Lineage (NCBI taxonomy): Eukaryota > Metazoa > Arthropoda > Insecta > Dermaptera > Anisolabididae > Euborellia > Euborellia annulipes. The sequence continues at coordinate 8,822 of JAKCPI010029144.1, read as the reverse complement.
GTGAATGTTTTTTATTTAAAAAAAAAAAAAAAAAATTAGAAGCATTTTTTTTTAAGTTTTTTTTTATTATATTTTATTTTACACCTTTTAGTCTTTTTTATTCTTTTTTATTATAGATAGAGCATTAAAAAGAGAAAGGGAGGAAGCATGAGGGTTCAAATAAAGTACCACATTAGTTTGGCGTATTTTGGTCCAATAAAAAATTATTAATTGTTATCAAAAAAGAAGCTTAAATATCAAATTTCGCACCTCAAGCTAAATAAAGTACCACATGGGTTTGGCCTATTTTGATAAAACTTGCATACAAATTGTTGTCACCAAAAATGATCCTTAAATATCGAATTTCACACCTCTATAGATAGCTATAGCTCATCGAGAAGTCTTTTGAAAATAGATTAATACGCGTGAGGTTTCAAATAAAGTACCACATTAGTTTGGTCTATTTTGGTAAAAACCGACTGACAATTTGCGTCATCAAAAATGGCTCTTAAATATCAAATTTCACACCTCTAGCTCATCGGGAAGTGACTTAAACAAAGACTCAAAGTTGATGATTTTGAAAGAGTAAGTTAAATAAAAGCATTTAATTAAAAAAAGAGAGTAGATGCAAAATTTACAATTTCTGGATAAAATTTTGAAATACTGGTAAATATACACGTATCTATGCTATCTATAATGAACCCTGTTATGCATTAGTGTGTCAAGCGCCAAAAAAAAAAACCAAAAACTTAAAAATTGAGTTAAGCACGGAATATTGTTTCAAATGCTATAATTAATAGTATTTTTTATGAAATATGTCCTAAAAAAATTTATATTTAATGTTACTTGCACAATTGACAAAAAAAAAATTATATAGAATCTAATCAATACAAAAAACTTTAATGTAAATTTTCTCAAAACTCAGTAGCTGGCGTTTGACACACTAATGTGTAACAGGAGCCATAAATGCCTCTCGGAGGCCTTCAAGAAACAGAAGAATCGTCACAAGTCAATCGATATTCGAATATTTTAAACCATTTAGGAAGAGGCGAACGTGGCTTATCGGATAAGCTGAGGCTTAGTAATTCGAGGTAAAATGTCACTCGAGTTCGAACCCAACTTGCCGAAAAAATTCAACCAAAGTCGAACGTCTCTGCTGGAGCAAAAGGGAGTACACATCCTCTCCAATTCCAGGCACTTAGGGCCTGAGGATGGACATAGGAATTCAGGGGTAAAACATCACCCGAATTCGAACCATTCCTAGAACGGGGCAGCACAATAGATCTGATCTAGAAGGTCGCAGTGCAAAGAGAAGCCCCAGAACAACTAATCAATCAAACCATTTAGGAGACCTGGACGCTACTACGTATTCAAGAATTCTTTTTTATTTAAAGATAAACTTTTTTTATATAACTCAATTTTTTTCGCCCATCTAGCATGTCGCTTTGCAAGCTGTGACGTCACCAGCGACTCACAGCAGGTTTCTTCGCATAGACTCCAAAACTTCTAAGCCGAATTTCATGGGTATTTTTTTAATAGGTAGAAAATTTTCAGAGGGCGGTTTTAGGCTATCATTATATCAAATTAGGGTTTGGGAACCCCCCCTTATCATAAGTTCACAAATCTCTCACTCGATTTTAATAATTTTTTATCTGTAGACACCTTCATAGTTCATTCCAGTGTTTTCTATATCTGATTACTCCATTATTTAATTATTTATTTTTATATGAAAAATTAAACGGGTTTTATTTAAAAAAAAAAAAATAAATAAATGATATGATTTACGTATATGAGGTGTAAAAAAAAATTCCAAATTGAATCAATCATAGACGAAAAAAAAAGATCCTATCGACAAGAAAGTGGAATTTTATTGGTCTAGCCATCTTAACTAATTGTTTTCAATTAAATTTACAATGTCAAGGAAATTAATGCGAATGATTAGCATAGGGTGATGTAAGAAGGAAAGGAAAGTAGTAGTGGGCCCCCGAATTAAGTACGGGTCCTCCCCTTTCGTGTCGGGGTCTTGGAAGAGACGACCCCAATGACCAGAGAACAAAAAATGACCTGGCTTCTGGCATCTGACATCCACCAATCTCTCTTTTCCTTCCTCCCAACGGACATGTTTATTAAAGAACCCTCCACGACAACGACAACGACGACGATGACGAGGAACAAAAAAAAAAAAAAAAGGAAATATTATACAAACACTAACAGAAAGAAGAAATTATAATAAAAATTAGAAGAAAATTTCAAATTAATTTGGACTAGTTGCGCAACCCGACTTTGGTCTACTACTGTATGTACGTTATCGGTACAATCGGTCACAATAATCTTTAAATTTTATTTTAATTTAAAAATGAATTTATTATTATTATTAATCACATATTAATTAAGAAAAATTTAAAGTAGGCTTAGATGGTTTATTTAAAAATTAACTGTCAAATTAGTTCAGCATTCTTGCAATAGATGGCAGGCTAGTCTAACAGACGATATAGTATTAGCCTATATTTATATATATTTTTATGCTTTTATAAAAGATACCTAATATATAATAACATTTATAAAGTATTTATTGTTAAAAGATCAATGAAAATCAACCAAATGCATTAAATATTATTAGCTACCATTCTGACATCTCTTGGAAAATTTTTTGAATCACTTGATTTTTTGGGCATACTTTCTATGACACACAACGCCCTCTTAACACCTTCGCTGCTGTTTGTCTTAACATTCATTGGCAGAATTCAGATTTTGCATACTTAACTATCTCCACCGTCCGAAAAAGATCAATATTAATTTCCGAAATTGCACCCTGCCTATAACAAAACTTAATTAGATAAAAAAAACATAAAAAAAGAGAGAGAAATTATAAAACACGTTGCTAAAATTTTTTAATATTGTATGTTTTAATATGGAAACAAAAATACCCTCCTTCTTCATTAAAGTAATCTAATTATTAACTAAAATAATATTGTTTTATCAAAGAATTAACATTCAAGTTAATCAGTTAAAAAAAAAAAATATATACACACGCAGAGAGAGAGAATTAAGCGCTAATCCTTATATTCCAGTTTTTTTTTATTTTTACAACAAAAATGGATCAATAAAATTTTTCGTGGAAATTATTTGAAGTAGGCCTACTCTTTACTGATGTATAATTATAGATTTTTTTCAATTAATCTCCTTCCAATGAGCCAATGTCCCCATACGGGGATTTGCAATTTCTTTTCAAAAGGGGGAACTTTTTACACATTTTATAAAAATGTCTTCAATTCTTATGAAATTTTGTATTTATTTAGGATTCTATATTGTGTATAAAATGTCCAAAATCATACGTGTACATGTAATTATTTATACTTACAAAGCTTGAGACTTTAGTTTAATTAAACCGTAAGTGTGGTCAGGTTTTAACATTTTCATGAAATTAGAGCTCAAAACGTTTTTTTTCTATCTTTTCAATATTTTAATCATGCTTAAAAGTATATCTTAATATCAATGGTTGAATTCCTAGCCCCAATGTCCATCTATATTATGCTTCCATGCTTCACTGGCAAACTCCGCCAGTCGTTTCCAATTAAAACCATTTAAGTATTCTAGGAAGAGTTCTTTTCCAAGCCATCGCTCTCTGATGCCTGAAAGTATTGGACACACCGCCACAAAATGGAACACATCTTCTTTTTCATTTAAGCTGCATCTAAAGTCCTTCTTAGCCAAGGTTTATAATTTAAATCTACACTTTATCCTCTAAGTTTCATAATCCATTTCATATCTTTTAGTTTCATCTGTTTCGTGATATAGGTGGTTTCTCCAAGATTACAGTTGAGATCCCTGTAAATCAGATGAAACTTTGTTCCTCTTTGCCTCGTCTCTAACTCTTGACACGAGGTGTCAGACCTGGGACTTCCATTCTGAGACTATGTTAATTTCTTGACTTACAAGATCAATTCTAAAACTATTTGCTAGGTTTTTTTAATTCTTGGAACCATGAAATGGACAGTTTATTTTGAAAGTGGTGTAAGTCCATTTGCAGCTCGTAAATATACTTTAGTTTAGTCGCCTAAAACAAATTTATATAACTAAATTAGATATTGATAAGGAAGAAGGAACATTCACCGACTTCATATCATTTGTCTAGATTTTTAAATTAACAGATATGCTAATCTTTCATTTTCTCAAAATAGAAAATGAACTTACACAATTTTTCAAAATAAACGGTCCAAATATTTCTTTTTAATAGGAAACTAAATATATCTCGACACACAAAGATCTGGTGTGCGACCAGTCACACCAGATTTTTCTTTAATAATTATAACAACGAGAATCTCTCTCTCTATGTTTATTTAAAGGCCACTTATTATTAGATGCTTTTCAATTCATTTTACAATCTATAGAGTTGTACTCCAGTAAATAAATATAAATAGTAAATCTGATTTATATAAAAGCCATTATTATTTGCACTAAGCCTATTAGGAAATCAATAGAACTTTCTCTTGTTGGTTGTGTTGGATATGGTGGGAGGGTGAAATGCGGTATATATAGAGGCTACATATAGCCTACTAGTTGTATGAGAGAGTATTAAAATATGAATGTACATTTGCAACATTTATCTGTATTTAGACCGACAGATCACACACCACTTGAGTAATAACTGTTAAATCGGATAGAGGATTTATATTTATACAGTCCCTCTATCTCCTGGCTATGATAATAATCGAATATTTTTTTGTTTTTTAATTTTATGTAACTAATATTATCCATTCGTGGCAATTTATGATTTTTCCAAGGGGTGGAGGTAAATCTTTTACTTTCTCAAGACCTAAAAGAGCTAGGAGGTTGAAATATTATATTTAAGTTAGGCACCCACCTGGGACTTAACACGAAGCTTTTGAACAAATTCGGCCAAAGGGTACTAGTACTTTACTGATGTACTTTTTCAGTTTTTTTTCGATTTTCTCAAAATTCGCTCTAACGATTTTGATTAAGGTTTTAATCTGACATTGTTCTTTTTCTCGGACGTTCCTCAGGATGGTAAGCGAGTGGATTTTCAATAAATTATAGAAAATTTATTATTAGAGGTTTTTATTCTTAGATGATGGCCAGATTTTGACATCGTTTCGGCACGATTAATACCTTCTTCAATTTTTACAAATTTTAACAAAAATTACGGACATATATATTTGCTTGTATTCTCCAAAAGTTTTTTTTTTCACACTCACACACACATTCACACAGTCTTTTCGGGAACTCAGGCCATTTAAGACTTTAGAAGATAACCGTTGTAATTAATATATATATGGGGCATTCCACGCCAACTCGACCACTTCTGAACCCGACCATTTTTGATTTGGCTGAAACTTTGTCATCTTTTTATACCCTATTGAAAACGTGTTTGAGAATTTTTTCAGATTTTACGACCCAGCCAAAAAAAAGTTATAGCATTTTTCAAAAAACATCGATTTTTTTTTAAATAACCGTAAAACTGTCAAAAATTAACTTATCGGGACGATTTTTTTTTGAAATTTTTGTCTTTAAATGTACTTTTCAGAAAAAAATATGACAAAATTTTACAGATTCATCTTGAACGTTTTTTTTGACATTTTCGTAAAAAAACAAAAATTTCGGGATGAATGACACTTTTTTTTTTTAATTTTTTTTTTGGAATTTTCTCGACTTTCATCACCCCTAACTATTATTATTATTATTTTTTCTTCAATTTTCTAGAATCTCAGTCAATCCTGGAAGAATTTAAGAGCACCATTATGATAAATAAGCGGAGAAAAAAAAATTTTTTTTTTTTCAAAAATAAAAAAAATAGAAAGCGAAATAATCCCACTCTGAAATTTTCAGAGCAATTGTAGAAAAAATCAAAGTTTTTTATAAAAAAAAAAAAAATTAAAAAAAAAAGTGTCATTCATCCCGAAATTTTTTGTTTTTTTCCGAAAATGTCAAAAAAAACGTTCAAGATGAATCTGTAAAATTTTGTCATATTTTTTCTAAAAGTACATTCAAAGACAAAAATTTCAAAAAAAAAATCTTCCCGATAAGTTAATTTTTGACAGTTTTACGGTTATTTAAAAAAAAATCGATGTTTTTTGAAAATGCTATAACTTTTTTTTGGCTGGGTTGAAAAATCTGAAAAAATTCTCAGACACGTTTTCAATAGGGTACAAAAAGATGACAAAGTTTCAGCCAAATCAAAAATGGTCGGGTTCAGAAGTGGTCGAGTTGGCGTGGAATGCCCCATATATATATATTGTGGGTTCAGGCATTTCTATTTAATTGATATAATTGGAGGTTTACTTCTTTTAAATCCGTACGATGGAGTTCACGGTAATTAAAACAAAGTATTTTACTTTATTATGCAGGAATTTTATTGCCAGACAACTGTTGTGTGCACATTCTCACAGTTTCGGTCCTAAAAGGACCATCATCAGGCCTGAAACATACAAATTGTTTTCTTAACCTTTATGCAACACCGGGCCAATCTTTCATATGATTACATATTCATTTTCTTCACAATACAATGAATGAACATCACAATTATGATTTTTCCAAAAAAATTGTCATTAAAAACCAGTACATACCATGTATTCCTTGTCTCTTATTTAAATATATATTTCCCCAAAGGGGGTGAAATGCCATGAATTATATATATGGAGTGGGAGAATACTTTAATTTGTTTTAGAATCCCGACTCTGTCCTGTGTAGTGCAGATTTGAACCTGACAGAAATTTTTATAATTTATTTTAAACATATCGAGATTAATAAAAAGATTAGTTAACATGTATCAATATGAACAACTCAAATAAAATGAAATACTCTTGGTTTTTACTTTGCACAAAATAAATAAATCAGTTATTATCAATTCCTTATTTAAATCTTTATGAAGGCAATTACCTAATGTCAAATAGTAAAATATATATTTTTTTTTATTTATTTTATTTAGTCAAGAATATCTCATTCCATCACAACTGAATACATTTATTTTTTACTCACCACAAGATCAGAGCGTCTAGGAATTAGTTTTTTAAAGATTATTTTTACTTTATTATTACATTTAATGATAATATATACTTTTTTATATAATTAGATGGGAATATAACTTTTTCAATCAGACTATTTTTAATATAAAACAAACTGTTAATACATTCATGACATAAACCAAGGCAAAAACATAGCAACAAAAAAAAAATTTTTTTTCTTTTTTTTTTCTTTTTAACCAACTTAGAATTGCAGCGTCTGGCATTGGCGCGAGATATAAATTAATTCTAATTAAATATTATAATCACTCGTCAAAAATGGTCAAATTATAAAATTGATTTTTTATTTTGTTTAACACATCAGAATATACCAATGCAGTTTTTTCACTTTCTATTTTCAAATTTATCGATACATCGTCATACAAGGTGATAAACCTCCAATTATATCAATTGATAATTTTCTCTTTCGTCTCCTTCTAAATTTCTATTTAAGCCATCTGGTATCCAAATGGCTTAAATAAAATCATCGGACTGCCTGGGTCCGAACCCGCGACGTTTGGTATAGGAGGTAGGCACGCTACTTACTACACCAAACCCGGGAGCCTCCAAAAGTTGATTTCATATATAACTATACTTTGAATAAAAAAAGAAAAATCTGGTGTGACTGTCGCACAGCAGACAACTTTCTCTTACCTTCGGTTGTGTTCTGTGCTTGTCACACCAGATTTTTCGTTTCGACATATATTTAGTTTCCGCCGATATATTAGAATTCAAGACAATATGTAAAATTTATAAACATGGGAAAATATTTATATTTTGTTTTTAACATTAATCCAATAAAAGGCTGAGCAGCTATGTTAAATTTCTTTATTTAAGAACCCACAGAGACGTTTCGGTCGACTAAGCGACCATCTTCGTCGCATAGTCGACCGAAACGTCGCTGTGTGTTCTTAAATAAAGAAATTTAACATAGCTGCTCGGTCTTTTATTTTCTACTACATATTGATTCAGCTATTCGCCTCGCTAACATTAATCCAATACTTTTTCTCTCTCTATATATATATACATATATATTTACATTAAATATAGGTAAGAAAAAGTAAAAACTTATTTCAATGAATTGGCTACATACATTTTTTTTAGAGAAATTATAGTGGAAAGAATTCATTCATAATTAAGGTTTTTTTTTAACACTCACACTTTTTACTTTCTCTTACCTCTATATATATGTTAATATATAGAGAGAGAAAGTATGTAGGATTCATGTCAAAAATTCGATGTCGAGATTTTGACCGATATACACGTTTTGAGGTCCCCTGAATCCAAAAAAGTGGTTTTCGCGACATGGTCTGTCTGTCTGTGTGTCTGTGAACAAAATATCTCAAGAACGAAAAGAGCTAGGAGGTTGAAATTTTATATTTAAATAAGGTACCCCCGGGACATGACACGAAGTTTTTCAACAAAAACGGTCAAAGAGTACTAGTACTTTACTGATGCACTTTTTCAGTTTTTTTTCGATTTTCTCTAAATTCGTTCCAACGATTTTTTTTTTTTATTCAAAAATCAATTATTTTTTAGATGCTCTTTAAAATGTATATTCTCATTTTTCATTAAAATCTTCTGAAGACCACTTTACTCTTGTACTTCATAGGAAAGATAGGAGAAATGGTTGCCATGGTAACAAAATATAAATATTTTCCCATACTTATAAATTTTACATCTCAAATCAAATGTACCGTACTGTCGGAAACTAAACATATGTCGACACAAAAAATCTGTTGCGACCAGTCACACTAGATTTTTTAAATGAAAGATTTGTTTTTGGAAATAGGGAGACCGCATCAATCTTTTACTTAAAAAGTA
>JAKCPI010029143.1:0-19622 GCA_023213315.1 Euborellia annulipes | reverse complement strand
TTAAATATACAAATTTTTATTTTTTTTTATTTTTAAAAAAACATTCACACTTTTTCTCATTCACACTCACACTCACGCCCACATTCACACGGTCTTTTCGGCAACTCAGGCCATTTAAGACTTTAAACGATAACCGTTATTGATAATATACACATATTAGGGGTCCAGGTATTTCTATTTAAGCCATTTGGTATCCAAATGGCTTAAATAAAATCATCGGACTGCCCGGGGTCCGGAACCTGCGACGTTTGGTATACGAGGTTGTAGCACGCTAACCTCTACACCAAACTCCGGGGGCAAATATACAAAATTAAACACTAGGTTACTTGTTTCAAAGGTTTTATTAATTAAAAAAAAATTAACTCTACACTTGATACGTAAGGAATTGTCGAAATACGTATCAAGTGTTGATCTTTTAATTAATAAAACCTTTGAAACAAATAATAATTTTAATTCCAATAACAAAACTGTGTTTTTTTTTTGTTTTTTTTTGTTAATGTGCTTGAGTAGCAGTGCAACAAAAAATAGAAACCGAAATAATGTGTTGGTACATGTTAATTTATGCAAGTCACGAAAGTTACAAAAATTGTCACGACAGTACCCTAAAAAAATTGATTAAAAAAAAGTAACGAAGTGGACAAAAAGGTAACTACCTGAACAAATAACTATTGTTACAAAAATTTGCAAAATGGCTGCCAACAAGCGGTTTTAAGAGATTGAGAAATAAACTAGTGCTTATTATAAGGAGGCCACTCAAGTCGAACATATTTATTTTTTATTGATTTAAAAAAAACATCTGGAGTATGAAATTAATAATGGTAATCATCGTGAAAATGATGCTGTTGGGACTGGAGTAAAAAAGCAACATAAAACATTCACTCTCTCTCCTCCATACCAATCTCCTCCTCATGGCTCAAGAAGTATTGCCTAAAAAATGATAACTATTTGGACGTATTTCCCGTGACCATGTTGAGGGACAAACAGATTTTCAGTGAAAAGATACCTTTAATTGTTGCGTTTAGAGCTTAAAGGTTCATATTTAATACAGTAATTAATGCTGCTTCAGTAATTTCAAAACCAAAAAAAAAAAGAATCGAAAATTACTTTAAAACTCTGGTGTGGCCTGGTCGCACAGCACACAACTTTTTCCTCTTAATCGTTGTGCTCAGTGCTTGTCAAACCAGATTTTTTTTTGTGTCGAGATATATTTAGTTTCCGCCGATATATTAGAATTCAAGATGTAAGATTTATAAGTATGGGAAAGCCCTCGGGGCATGGCGTAGAGGGTTAGCGTGCTAACCTCGTATACCAAACGACGCGGGTTCGACCCCAGGCAGTCCGATGATTTTATTTAAGCCAATTGGATACCAAATGGCTTAAACAAGAATGCCTGAACCCCTATATGTATATTTATCAATAATTGGTTATCGTCAAAGTCTTAAATGGCCTAAGTTGCCGAAAAGACTGTGTGAATGTGTGTGTGAGTGTGAGTGTGAATGAGAAAAAAAGTGTGAATGTTTTAAAAAAAAAAAAAAAAAAAAAAAAAAAAGTATGGGAAAATATTTATATTTAATTACCATGGCAACCATTTCTCTTATGAAGTACAAGAGTAAAGTGATCTTCAGAAGATTTCAATGACAAAATGAGAATATATATTTTAAAGAGCATCTAAAAAATAATTGATTTATGAATTTTAATAAAAATTGTTAGAGCGAATTTTGAGAAAATCAAAAAAAAACTGAAAAAGTACATCAGTAAAGTACTGGTACTTTTTAGCCGATTTTGATTAAAAGCTTATTTTCACGCCTCAGGGGGTACCTAATTTAAATATAAAATTTCAACCTACTAGCTCAATTCCTTCATGCTTAAAATTGAACACACCCACATACCTTGCTTTATTAAGTTACATATGTTTTCTTGTGAGGACATTTTTTTTAAATGACCCATATAGCCTATAAATCATTTCCTATATTCTTCAAAAAAAAATTTGTGAATACTCCAAACGTTTGTCCAGTATGAATTCACCATCCCCTCATAAATTTATAATTTATTTTTATTTTCTTAGAGAGACAAAAAAAAGAAGAAGAAACTCTTTCTCTCTTTTATTAAGGGATGGGAGTGATACTTTCTTCTCCCCAGAGAACTCTTCTCTCTCTTTGTGTGTCACAATGTGCTTGGAATAGTTAATTTGACACACACACACAAACATATGTCGTTATATAAGAGAGAATAAGCTTAACCAAGTTAAGCTCTTGCAAGTCAGCGAATAATTAAACACAATTAAAATATAAATACTCATTCTCTTCATTTTAAAGCCAAGAGAGAGAGAGAGAGAGACGTCATGAACGACGACGACGTCTCTTTCTCTCTCGGATTTATATCAAGCCAAGCAGAGCCTCCTCGCTTGTTCTTAATTTAAACTGGAATAATAACTAACCATCACCAATTAAGAATAAACATGTGGCCTCTAAGGGAAGGGAGAAAATAAATAATAAATCATTCTCAAAATCTCGTTAGAATCTATTAAAAATTATATGATGACATAGGCTTCATGTTTTTAACTAAAAAAATCTGGTGTGACTGGCGCGCAGCTCATGCACACAGTCTTTTCGGCAACTTAGGCCATATAAGACTTTATACAACCTTTATTAATATTATATATTATTTGGGATCCAGGCATTCTTATTTAAGCCATTTGGTATCCAAATGGCTTAAATAAGAATGCCAAGAGAGCGACCCTCAGTATAGAAGGCAGGCGCGATACCAACTACACCAAGCCCGAGGGCTTTGATATTATATAATGGAAATATTTAAAACAGTCAAAGAATATTTGTACAATATATGAAGATAAATTCATCGTGCCCTCTTCCTTTTTAAATATCTTTGGAACGAAGTTCTGTAACGCCGCTTACGCAGGGTGATTTGGGAGAAAATGTAACGTAACGAAATCGCGTTCCTAAAAAAAAATGCGTTCCCAGCGCCCGAGCGGAGGAAGACGAGATTAGCCGAAGTCTTGGCGAGGCCACGCCCACTTTCTCCTTCTCTTTATTTCCTCCTATCTACCGTAGACGAGAAATCAAGAGGTTACAGCGGGCGCAGCTCCCTGGTTAGACGGAATATATTTAATATGAATATTATTTAAATATATATCAAACAAAATGAAAATAAGTCAAAGGCTTCTATTTAAATAATATTCATATTAAATTATATTCTGGCCGGCGGGCTGGCCTGGCAAGAAGAAAGAACAACAGCCACCAAGATCAATGTTGTTAAGCAACGCCAAGTGGGACTGAAAATCGGGATAGGTGGCCCTCGAAAAACAAGACCATTGAACGTCCGCCGGAAGCCATCGATACTGTATAATTTAAATAATAAATAAATTTATAAGAGTCAAATGGCCTCAGCAGTCGAAATGACTTTAAAAAAAAAAAATTATATTCTGAGTTGAAGAAAAAGGCGTTCGTGCCGCGGATCCTACGGCCCCACATGTTTGCTTTTTTTTACTGATTTTCGTGATTTTTTCTATTCTAAAAGAGGTGTGATACCTTCACTATAAAGAACGTATTTGGTCCAGATAAGAATATTTGTTTCTTCTTTATTTTTATTTTGAATTTTTGAATTTTATTTCCCAATTCAATCGCCAAAAAACAAATCACAAACCCATCTCTCTCATCGCTTTGTAATCCCCCCCCTTCGTTTCTGATTCAATTCACCCCACATCTCTTGAAATCTTTACAATTGAGTCTCTTTGTCTTTAATTGTTGTTTGATATATATATTCTTTTTATTAATTTCTCTCATGATCACCAGAGAGCAGCATATGTGGCCAAAAAGGTTGGCGACTAATACCACCTCGGTGTTTAGTCTAGGCCTTTGACACCCATTGGTGCGCATCAACCCACAAACAAACAAACATAAACACACCAAAAGGTGTTTACATGTGTATAATCCTCTTTCTTTCCTTCTTTAGTAGGAGACTTAACACTTGGATGCTTCCCCCATCCCCCCCCCCATTCGCTCCTCTAGAGACTGAAAAGCAAAACAAAAAAAAAAAAAAAAAAGGGAGTCTATTTATATTTAAAACAAACTCACTAATTTCCAAATGCATTATAAGAAATCACTCAGGAGGTTTTAGGGAGGATTCCCTGCCCCCTCTCCTTCTTTTTTTTTGTCTTGTTGTCAAATAGTATAGAAATGAAAAAAAAAAGGATTTATTTATTTTTTAATCGCCTTTTAAAGAACATCAAAGATTAAAAATTATCAACACTCGTCTTTCAACTCGGCGGATTTTTTTAAAATCCTTTTCGGCTACTTGAGGCCATTTAGGGTTTATTTCTTTATTCATATAATTTTTAAATATAAGTACCGGTGGCTACCGGGTGGCGTTCCACACGCTGATTGCTCGGGGTAACCAATCCCGAACTTTAGCCGTGCTCGGCATCACTTAACCGCAACGATTGTGGTGAGTGTTGCTCTTCTCCGTTGCCAGGGGGGCTAGCCGGATTTTAACAAGTGTAAAATTCTTTTTTTTTTGCATTGGGACCAAACAATTGATCAGAGAACTTAATTTATTATTTTGAGTGTAATTTTTTTTTTAAATTGTGAAGAAATTAGTTATTTAAACCTTCTCACAGTTGTTATGTTGTAATCAAAGAATTGTTTCTCTATTTGTATTGTAAAAATTACAACGTTTCGGTCTTGCTCATTCTGTGGACTTCCTCAGTTTCAATTCAGCTTATGATTACACAAAAAAGTAATCATAAGCTTAAATGACAGATGGGGGACAATGTCCCGGTCGTTTGTCGAAACAGCCCGCAGGCTTTGGAATTAGGGTCTGACCGAAACAAGATTTTCAACCGACATCGAAACCGAATATTCGGCCTCAATCTTAGTTTTGGCCGAAACCGAAACCACGGCCGAAACCAGGATTTTTGGCCGAAACTGGCCGAAACCGTAACCGAAACTGAATATTTGGTCAGTTCCTATTTGGAATAGCCTCCCTGTGGAGAGTACGCCAGTTTTCGTCGAGACTCGAACCACTCTTAACCATCTAATTCCGAAAAGCGATTCCTGATGATCCGACACCTGCCGAGTTTTATTGAAATCAAATGTCAAATGTTTGATTTTGGTCTACAATGAATATTGAAATTTTCATCAAGTTGTTTTTAATGGTGAATTTATATCAATTCTCCCAGTGGCGTGCTGGAAGTTCATGCAAGAAGCGAGTACTCTACCAGTGTGCTCAGGTCCAGGAAGCAAAATCAAATAATATTTATTTTACCCTTTTTCGAACATTTTATACAATTAGGCTTCTCGGATGCGAACTCACCACAAATAATATACTGTATTTTTAAATTCAATTATATGGTTACAGATGTAATTTAGAATTTACAATAAGTAACAATATTTCTTCCGACGGGCGTTCTACAGTCTTGATTCTCAGAGACCACCTATCCCGATTTTCAGCACTTCTTGACAGCACATCTTGCTGGCTGTTGAAGACTTTTTGAAGACCAGCAATAATTAAAAGAGAGTCATTGTTAAATAAAATTTTAATTGTGACTAACTTCAGACTTAACACATGCTATTATCTTCACATAAGATATAAATGTCCATTGTTTTATTTTATATGAAGTGAATTTTATAATTAATAATAAGTAAATTTTTTTTATCTTCTTTGAAATGCTCTTATTTTCTATACTCTTTTCGTGACATCCATTTTTATTTTAATCTATTTGTATAATAGCCATTAGATTACTCATTTTTTTTTTTTGTTACGCTTTTCCCTGCTGTCTCCATTTTTCCTTTTATTTTTATATTAAATTGGATAGGCCCACTCCCTAGAAAATTAGCTAATCTTTTGTAGTTTGCTACAATATTGGATTGGATTCTGTGTGTGTTTATCCCACGGATTGACGCACGTGTCGGACACGTGACCCCCCCCCCTCCACGCCCTTCTTTGGTTATTTATAATTCTCCTCTAATTGAATTTTAACTAGTAGGGTGGAGACGAGACAAATTGTCAAATGTAGAAAAATGTTTTATTAGCTTAATTAAATATCGGAAAGATAATAAATTATGATTAGAGCAACTCAAAAGAGAGTCTGAGTCAAGAATCGATTCATTCTACATCAAAAGAGAAAAAAAATATAACATTAAATGAAATTGCACTCATGCAGGGATCAACTGAAATCCTCTCTGCCGCTATAATTATAGTACTTGAGTAGTATACTTGAAAAACGTAATTCGAATTCGGATTAAATTATAAGAAGCCGAAAAACCTTTAAATAGAATTGTTTATTGTTTGCAAAGTTCGATTAATATATTGATAGTAAAATCATTGGAAAATTTGATATTGTTAATACAGTAAAACCCCTGTTAACCTGACTGGTCGGGACCGAGACCCGTTTGGCCGGTTAATCAGAGGTTTCTTTGAAAAATTGATTTTCATTCATTTTCATGACACGTTTTCGTTTTTCTAACTCGTTCATTTTTTTTAAGAGAGCTCAAGAGTAGAAAAAATAGACTGGGAAGCAAGCGAGTAAACAAACTCCCCTCCCTCTTCTCCATCTCAACGAACATATTGAACAATATTGCACCACACAGTTTAATTAAAATACAAAAAAAATGTAATTTATATATAATATATGTAATAATAAAAATAATGTATGATAAATATATGTAATTTATAATATTAATACTAATGGGATAGGCCGGTTGATCAGAGGATCGGTTGATCTGAGGTCGGATAAGAGAGGTTTTATTGTAATTATATCCCCAAAGGAGCAGAAGCAGCCAAAAAATAAAGCCTCCGAAAAAAAAAAAATATAATAGAAATTGTAAAGTATTTATTGTAAAAAAAGTTGTAAATTGTAAAAGTATTGTAATAAGTATTGAATATATTAGAATTGTAGAAATTCAAAAATTATATTTTCACAAATTAACGAGACTTGTCCCCTTTTGAGAATTCGGGGACCAGAGTAATTTTCATGGACTCTCCATAACTTCGGTGAGAGACGGACGGACACTTCGCTATTATATATGTAGACTAGCCGCGCCGCCCGCCTGAGGCAGACCCTCGTCTTTTCTTAATTAACAAAAGAAAATTATTAATATTCCAATCCAGTGCCTCCTTGAGGATTTGCTTACATTCATAGAATAGATAAATGCAAAGAATACATAAAGATTTATTTATACATTTCCTATGGGAGAAATCGTGGCTTTAGGAATTAATAACTCAAAAAGTTATAGGAATTTCGGGACACGAGTATTTTTTTGAACTCTCCAAAATGTCTTCCATCAGCCTGCAAAATTTCGTTTCAAAATTCGAACGGGAAGTTGGTCAAACAGAGCGTGACAGACGGATGCAAGGACATTCCGCTATTATTATATATATAAAGACTTTTGACGATAATCGTTATTATGAAAATATATCTATTGGGGGGTCCAGGCATTCTTATTTAGGCCATTTGGTATCCAAATGGCTTAAATAAAATCATCGGATTGCCTGGGGTCCGAACCAAGGCAGGCGCGCTACCAACTAAACCAAGCCCAAGGACCCAAAGGCTATTTAAAAAAAAAAAACAAATTTCATCATCAACATCTTCCCTATAAATGTAGAATACGTAGAGCAGGCTTTTTATCTAAATATGCAAAATACGAGAAGATAGAAGGAATAAAATCGATACTTTTTCTATTACTATTATTATTTTATCCAAATTGCAATTCAATTTATTTCTCTCCTTCACCCTCTCTCTCTCTCTCTTCTTTTTTTTGTCTTTTGATAAATGATCAAAAAAATATTTTGACGAAGATTTATTATTAAAAAACAAATCATGTCATTCATTTCTTTCACCGTGATGATGATGATGATGATTAGGAATTTTTTATATACAAATATATACAAAGCAACATCCCTCCCCCCGATCCCTATGAAAAATATAATAAATAGTCGTTTTGCTGTCTATAGATATGATTGCATGTCTGTCTGGCTGGCTGTCATCAAACAAACATTTTTCTTTTTTTTTTTTTTATTTATTCATAAATAGTAGATCCAATTTGCACCTGATCCTTTCTCTCTCTCTTTTTCTTTCTCAGTGCAATTTTTAATTAAGCCGGAATTTTGGAGAAGACCGATATCAAAATATGAGGGAAAATTTCGGAAAATTAAAACCTATTGAATAAAAAAAAGTAAAATAAGAGAAAAAATGACAAAATTCAGCTATTCCATTTATTGCAAGGTGAGTGCATAGCCTTCATGTCACTGATTTGAACGAAATTTTTTTTATGTGTAGTACTTAAGGGGGCACGAGAGCGAAGTGGTTACGCATGTTTTTCCCGATAAGATGGCGTAGTCTGTCATTAACAAGTATGCCCAAAAATCAAGTAATTCAAAAAATTTGCCAAGAGATGCGGTAGCTAATAAATATTTAATGCATTTGCTTGATTTTCATTGATCTTTTAACAATAAATACTTTGTTATTATATATCATGTATCTTTTATAAAAGAATAAAAATATATAAATATAGGCCAGATATAGGCTAATTCTATATCGGCTGTTAGACTAGCCTGCCATCTATTGCAAGAATGCTGAACTAATTTGACATTTGATTTTTAAATAAATCATCAAAGCTTATTTTAAAAATTTCTTAATTAATATGTGATTAATAATAACAATAAATTCATTTTAAATTTAAAAAAAAATAAAGATTATTGGGACAGATTGTTTTTTTTGTTTTTGCTTGATAACAAAAAATCTGGTGTGACTGGCGCACAGCACACAACTTTCTCTTACCCTTCGGTAAGAGAAAGTTGCGCACTGTGCTGGTCACACCAGATTTTTTGTGTCGAGATATATTTAGTTTCCGATAGCACCTTTGTTTCAAACTTGCATTTTAAATGTTGACTGCTTCAAATAAACTATGGTTATTTTTCAAAATTTTAATCTCATATTTGGACATTTTATACACAATATAGAATCGTAAATAAATACAAAATTTCATAAGAATTGGAAAAAAAAAATTTTAAATGCGTAAAAAGTTCCAAAGGGGACCCCTTTTGAATCGAAATTAACATACAAATCCCTATAGGAAATTAACATTGTTTCTATGCGAAGATAAGGTGGAAAGGGAATTTAAAAAGAGTAGAGAGAGACGATAATGTTTGCAAGTGAGAGAGAGACATATATGTTTTTCTTTGAAACAATTAAAGACACAAATAAAATAAAAAAAAAATGGGAATTTAAATAATAATTGATTTTTAATCTAATAAAAAGAAAAAGATTTAAATTCCGTTACCATGGCAACCAGTTCTATCTTTCCTATGAAGAACAAGAGTAAAGTGGTCTTCAGAAGATTTCAACGGCAAAATGAGAATATACATTTTAAAGAGCATCTAAAAAATAGTTAATTTATGAATTTTAAAAAATCCTTGGAGGGAATTTTGAGAAAATCGAAAAAAACTGAAAAAGTACATCAGTAAAGTACTAGTACTTTTTTGGCCGATTTTGTTCAAAAGCTTATTTTGAGATTCTTCAAAAGGTACCTAAGTTAAATATAAAATTTCAATCCGGTAGCTCAATTCCTTCATGCTAAAAATCTGTCCACACATACAGACACACGCACGCACGCACACACACACACACACACACACATACATACACACAGACCAATTTGCGGGACCCACTTTTTTGGACTCAGGGGACCTCAAAACATGTATATCCATCAAAATCTCGACATCGAATTTTTGACATGATCGCAATACTTTCTCTCCTATATATTTCATATATAGGCTAAGAGAAAAGTAAAAATTAATTACGTTAATTTTTTAATAAGTCATTGAACAAATAAATAAATTTACAATAATATTTATTTTTTAAATAGTTGGGTAGTTCATTTTCCTGACTTTGAACATGTTAAGGACAATATTTTCAGCTTCATTTGTTGTTATAAACTCTTCATCGTGGATTTATTTTTTCTCGGCAATCATTTGCAGAGTGTTATGATACATTTCTTCCTGGATAAGCATCGATTTAAAAGAAATCGTCGAAGGTGGTTCTGGTGAAATGAAATTATTTTCCTCAAGTTTAGTCATGTATATAAATGTCTATAAATTTCTCTTTTAAATGTAAAAGGTCTTCATTTCCTGGAAGCGATTCTTCTTCAAATGTACATTCCATTTTTGAAATTTTTAAAATAATAAAAAAATTACCAAAATATCAAACCAAAAATATTCATTTATAAAAATATTAACAAATATTCTGAAACAAAAAAAAAATTAATTAAACAAAAAAAAAACAAAAAAAAAAAAAATAGTTGCACAGGGCGAAATTTGAACTCGAGATTTCTTGTTTACAAAGAATGACCGATCTACCCATCGCAGCTTTTATAAATGCTATTGTTGCCCTCGGGGCTTGGTGTAGAGGTTAGCGTGCTAACCTCGTATACCAAACGTCGCGGGTTCGGACCCCAGGCAGTCCGATGATTTTTATTTATGCCACTTGGATACCAGATGGCTTAAATAGAAATGCCTGGACCCACAATAGATTTATTAATAATTAACGGCTATTGTCAAAGTCTTAAATGGCCTAAGTTCCCGAAAATACTGTGTGAATGTGTGTGTGAGTGTGAGTGAGAAAAAAGTGTGAATGTTAAAAAAAAAAATGTTATTGTTAGCAACGGCTTAAGGCATGGAGACAACAAAAACTTTAACATTTTTTTTAGACGAACGGTTGGGAAGCGCATTCTCTCGCTTTAACAGAATTTGTTTTTCATTAAGTACTACATATAAAAAAAATTTCGTTAAAATTACACTCCCCTTGTAATATAAATACAGTATTTTTTATCTGTAATTCTTTAGAAACAGAAGTTTAGCCCCTAGGCCCTCCAGAGTCCGGCCTCTTATGCTAGGGGTCATGCCAAAAAAGACCTTAAATAAATGAAACAATTCTGGTGTGACTGATCGCACACAACTTTCTCTTGCATTCGGTAATCGAAAGTGCTTATCACACCAGATTTTTATTTATTAATATTTCTGAGGATTTATGTCTGCGACATCAGATTATTTATTTATCTTAAAGTGTTGACACATTTCTATACTAATAGGATAGTTGGATAAGATATGAGTAGGTGACAGTAGCAGTAGTGAGAGAGAGAGCGTCGTAGGGAATACGAATAGGAAGGAGCTGTCTGTCTGTCTGTCATCATTTAAACACACCTCACTCTCTCCTACTCTGTCAGTCAGTCAGCAACGTGATTGAATTAAATTAAGGAGTTAAGAGAGACACTTTGACTCGCAGATTGTGTTTAATTAAATGCCAAACGACAACTCGGAAGCAATTTAGCAAGGAATTTATTATAAATATACATTTGTATTAAAAGATATTATAAGAAAAGACGTTATCTAGTTTTTGATTGTAGGCTTTAAGTTTTTTTCTTATTGAAATCTTTCAAAACTAGATGAAAAATGACAAATTTATTTTCCGGCTTTTCCTTACAATCAATGTTAAATTTCTATTTGGGGATTTGTATGTTAATTTCGATCCAAAAGGGGGTCCCTTTGGAACTTTTTACACATTTAAAATTTTTTTTCCCAATTCTTATGAAATATTGTATTTATTTACGATTCTATATTGTGTATAAAATGTCCAAATATGAGATTAAAATTTTGAAAAATAACCATAGTTTATTTCAAGCAGTCAACATTTAAAAAGCAAGTTTGAAACTAAGGTGCCATGGGAAACTAAATATATCTCGACACAAAAAATCTGGTGTGACAGCACGGTGCACAACTTTCTCTTACCGAAGGGTAAGAGAAAGTTGTGTGCTGTGCGCCATCACATCATCTTTATACTTTTTTTTTACTTATGAAGTGTAAATGGGCAAATTAACTAAGGTGCTATGGGAAATTAAATATACAGTATCTAGACACAAATTATCTGGTGCGACCAGTCACACCAGATTTTTTTTTTAAAGAAAAATTTCCATGATGAACAAATAAAAAATTATTTCAAGAGATGGATTTTGTTCGTCACCCCCTTCGTCTCCTTCACTCTCCCCTTCTGGAGTTTTTATTAAGAGTGATGCGAAATGGGAGGGAGAGAGTGTAGAGGAGGTGGTGGTGGTGGTGGCAAAGAGGGTTGGTTGGTTGGCTGGTGATCTATAGAGCGAAGAGACAAGGTGATCGCTTAATTAGCACCAGAGTCCATCCTTCACGTAACTCTCCCCCCCTCCCCCCTTAGAATAGGGGGAATCTGTTCTCAGATGGAAATTAGAAAAGACCACTCGGATCAAAATAAAAGAATGGAGAATTTGAAGAGAAATAATCAAAAATATTCTAAGGTCTTGATACTTTTTGTTGATTAATTGATTTTCATAGAGTAGGCCTATTTATTATTTTAGTGACTATCAACTCTCTCAGTAAAATGATTGTTTTATTTTACACAAGCATTTTAATTGTGGAAGCCGCTTGATGCTCGATTGAATTTAAATCATGCACAAGCATTCCGCCATTTCATAGAAGTCTTGACATTTGATATATATTAAAATTTCAATTTAAATATTAATATTTATTGTGTCTTTGTTTAAAGCAAATGAGTATTTCTTGTTATCTTCGAATAAATAACCTTCCGAGTTTGAAATTTTTAGATTAATTTTCGGCACAAGCTGTCGTTTGCACAAGCCGTGTGATGTAATATACAAAAATTGTAAATCTCATGAATACGTACATACCCCTGAGTGGGGTTCCCCAGGGGAGTCATCTTGGTCCTTTTATAAATGACCGAGTAAATGTTATAAAAAATTCCAGATTCTTATTATATGCTAACGATTTAAATTATTCCATTAAAAATGATGATGGTCAACCTTGACCGAAACTGATCAATTGCAAATTCAGTCGTCTGGTACAAATATATATATCCTCGACATAATTCTTGGAATTATAATTTTTCTTGCTCTTCCAACTGCATACATGCGAGTAATCCTTCCTATTTCCTTCCTTCTTATCCTTCCTATTTCTTATCCTATCCTTCTTATCCTTCCTATTTCTCCATTCAACTTATACTCTCGTGCTGTTTCTTCTTTTCATTATTTATTTATTTTATTTATTTATTTAATTATACCATGCCCAACAGCATGAACCATTTACTGGGCAGGTTACAGACATAGTTAACCAACACATTGATCATGTACATATTTTTTTGTTTTTAACTTGATGGTGTATTTGTCGGCAAGCCTAATTTAAAGATTTCACTAATTACTTTGGGTGATCGGAAGAAAAGGTCTATCTTATTATATTTATTATTATACAAATCACACATTCTTATAAATGGGGATCTTTTGAGATAACGACAAGATGATCTTAGCAATGTGTACTATTGGTGTAGGGCTAATAACTTGAGATTAAATATTGATAAATGCTATTCAGTGCTGTTCTGCAGATAACACAACAAAAATTTTAAATTAAATAACACCCTTTTGGAAATTAGAGACAGGGTTGTGGTCTTGGGAATAGTGATTGATGTTTCCTTTAATGATCACATTGATGAGACTGTCAGCAAAGCTTATAGAATGCTGGGACTCATGAAGAGGACTTGGTGCGCCAGTGTGGTATCCGTACTCCGAGAGCCAGATTAGGTCATTAGAGACCGTGCAGAGGAGAATTCTCCAGTTTCTATTTTTTTGGAGTACTGGTTATCACACTTATCAACTCTTGGAGTTGTTTGAGATGGACTCTTTGGCAAAGAGTCTTACTTGAATTTCTTTTGCAACCTAATGAATGGTAATATAGATTGTCCTGAGCCCCTTGGACAGATAGGCATGCATGTCCCTCCATGTAATACCAGGCAGAGGAGCCTTCTCTGTGTGGGTTCGTCAAGGACTGTTCATGGAGAGGGCTCCTCTGGGAACTATGGTTGCATTGTTTTCTATGTGCCCTGTAGACACTATTTTTGAGAAGACCTTCAGCCCCGAGACTATAAGATTTATAATTAATAACTTAATGATGTAATTTTTTTTATCCCATTGGAGGGAATTTTCTTTTGTGTTTGTGTTGTTCTTTTTTTTTTTTGTTTTTTGTATAAGAATCAGGTTGGGTAGAAAAAGACCCAAAGCCCTCGTAATGTTATAAAAAATGAAACCCAGCTCTAGGGTTAATGGTGCTTAGTTCCTTCGAGCATAACATCGTCCAATTAGGAAATATTTGTTTCCGATGTAGAGTAGAGGTATAAGTTTAGCTTCTTATGGTGGAATTCATCCCATTCTAATTTTGAAATTATGAATTAAAAAAAATTTATGCTACAAAATTTTAATGATATATTCATCCATCTATTGCATTTTTGTGACATAATTTTTTTTTTTTTTTTTTTGTGATTCAAATTCAATAATGAAGGAGAGAGAGAGGGAAAGATAAATGTATTTTCAAATAAATTTCTATCTAACTGGGATTATATTTATTGTGTGGGGCTAATAATAATCACCCGGGAATGGCAATTAATGTCCAGGAAAGGATTTGCACACGCGCATATCATATAAATCAGATGCATACAAGTGCATATGCATTGCATTGCAATGCATGAATGATGGACGATCCTTTTTTTTTTTTTTTTTAAAACGTGAAAATTGTATACGTCCCCGCCCCTCTCTCTTTTTTCTGTTGAGAGGTGATAATTAAAAGACCAACGCAATATGCAAAAATATTTTTAATGGGCCCGAAGAGTGCAATTGGCTAGATAATAAATACTACTCTTTTCTCTCTCTCTCTCGCTCTTTTTTTTTTTGTTTTTAGTTAAATATATTTATTATTTTCTCTTCTCTGCGTGTTTTTGTAACTGGGGTGCAATTAAAAGATTTTCTTTTGGGACATTATTTTTGTTTTATAATTATGATAATAATATTTTCTAAATTTAATAAATAAAGAATTATTAATCTCATATGTGAAAATAAATAAATAAATAAATAGAGGGGGGTGGGTGAAAAAATAAATTTTAAAATTTATTAGCGTGACATAATTCAATAGCGTAATCGGGAGTCCCCCACCCCCTCCGCAATTGTATTTTCATTATTTATTTTAAATCATTGAACTTCTCATAAGGGGTCGGCGGACCTCACTTTTTGCCTCCCAACCATATCATGCGTTTTTGCGATCGGAAGAAATAGGACAGGCCGGCCCGTTGCACGGTCTGTTGAAAAGAGGAAGGAAGACAGACATTCAAAGAACTGAAGAACTGCCTGTCCCAGCTCGGGTAGCTCGTGGTCGCCATCCACGTACCCACAAGATGTGGGCCCCTGAGCAATTCTTTTTCTTCTAATCTACCTTAATGCTACTGTAATTTATTAAAAATTTAATATGAAATATCTTATACATTTTTAAGTCAATTTAACACAAATACAAATCATTTTAATCAATTTAATACAATTTAAATAAAACAAAGAAAAATATGTCGATTTTCAATTTGTAGAACAAATCAACATAATCTCGATTGTTGGATATTAATTCAAAATTTTGTTTTTATTAGAATTTCCTAAAAAAATAGACAGAGAAAAACTGAAATGGTAAGATTAATTTAAAATTTTAGAAATTTAGCGTTAAATAAAAAAAGTTCGACATTTTTGTCTTTGCTTTATTTCAAGCAGTCAACATTTAAAATGCAAGTTTGAAACTAAGGTGCTATGGGAAACTAAATATATCTCGACACAAAAAAATCTGGTGTGACCAGCACGGTGCACAACTTTCTCTTACCGAAGGGTAAGAGAAAGTTGTGTGCTGTGCGCCAGTCACATCAGATTTTTTATATTGTAATTATTTATTAAAATGATATGAATTCGTGTTAAATTTACTTATAAATGTCTAACTTTGTAAGATATTTCATATTAAATGTTTAATAAATTACAGTAGCATTACAGTAGATGGATTAGAACAGGCCTTCATAAAAAGAAACAAAGTATTCCACTATTTTTTGACCCGCAATGTAGATCCAAAAATCTGGTGTGCCTGGTCGCACAGCACACAACTTTCTCTTACCTTCGGAAATTGAAAGCTGTGCTCTGTGCTTGTCACACCAGATTTTTTGGGTCGACATACTGTATATTTACGGAGTTTCCAGCATTACATTTGAATTCAAGATGTAAAATTTATAAATATGAGGAAATATTTATATTTTGTTACCATGGCAACCATTTCTCCTATCCTTCCTATGAAGTACAATAGTAAAGTGGTCTTCAGAAGATTTCAATGGCAAAATGAGAATATATATTTTAAAGAGCAGCTAAAAAATAATTGATTTTTGAATTTTAATCAAAATCATTGGAGCGAATTTTGAGAAAATCGAAAAAAAAAACTCAAAAAGTACATCAGTAAAGTACTAGTACTTTTTGGCCGATTTTGATTAAAAGCTTATTTTCACGCCTCAGACGGGTATCTAACTTAAATATAAAAAATCAGGGGACCTCAAAACGTGTATATCCATTAAAATCTCGACATCGAATTTTAGACATGAATCCAATACTTTCTCTTTCTATATATTAACATACATATAAAGGTAAGAGAAAGTAAAAACACAAGCTTTCTGATTGGCACAATCTCTTAGCTTCGACTTTCCCTTAAAGACATCTTTCATCCAAAGGAACTTTATAAAATTACAAAAATCTTCCACGAAATTATTATTTCTCATCTCCTTTGTGCTTTATGGTCTTTGAAATTCAAAAAAAAAAAAAAGTGTAGAGAGGTCGTTGTTAAAAAAAAAGGGAATGGTTATTATCCAAAGGGAGAGAGTCCGTGTCCCAGGAGGATAATCATTTCTACTCCTACTGGACTCCGTCGTCGTCGTCGTCGTCGTCTCCATTTTTCTTCTCTGATTGGCAAATTTGCATAATATTTATTAAAAGCATTCAGACTTGGTTTAATTCCCTGTCTCTCTGTCTCTGTTTATAAAGGAGGGGATGAGAGCTCATCTTTCATCCGATTAAGGTCCATTCGAGGAGTGAGAGTGAGAGAGACGTGTTACTTACAACCAACCTCTCCATCATTTAGTCTCGGACGTAGTCTAATCTAATCTCGGACTTTGCGTTACTGCAAAATGAGAGCGAGAAAATCACGTCTTTAGTTAAATTTAAAAAAAAAAATCTTTGAAATGTAAAAAAATGTAAAAAATTATTGAAAATATAATATGCTTTTTTACTTTCTCTTACCTCTATATATGTTAATATATATAGAGTGAAAGTATTGGATTCATGTCAAAAATTCGTTATCGAGATTTTGAGGTTCCCTGAATCCAAAAAAGTGGTTTTCACGACATGGTCTGTCTGTGTTCAATTTTAAGCATGAAGGAATTAAGCTAGGTGGCTGAAATTTTATATTAGTTAGACATCCCCCTGGAGCGTGAAAATATGCTTTTAAACAAAATCAGCCCAAGAGTACTAGTACTTTACTGACGAAATTTTTTTTTTTTGCATTTTCTAACGATTTTGATTAATTTCAAAAATCAATTATTTTTTAGATGCTCTTTCAAATGTATATTCTCATCTCAATTTTCTCATTCAAAATTGTTTGAAGCACACTTCACTTTTGTACTTCATAGGAAAGATAGAAGAAATGGTTGCCATGGTAACAAAATATAAATATTTTCCCATATTGTACACCTTGAATTCTAATATATCGGCAGCCCGCGGGTTCGGACTCCCAGGCAGTCCGATGATTTTATTTATGCCATTTGGATACAAAAAGGCTTAAATAAGAATGCCCGGACCCCCATTTGGTATCGTTTAAATTCTTAAATGGACTAAGTTGCCGAAAAGACTGTGTGTATGTGAGTGTGAATGAGAAAAAAGTGTGCGAGTTTAAAAAAATAATAATAATATATCGGCTGAAACTAGATATATTTCGACACAAAAAAATCTGCTGTGCGACCACTTACACCAGATTATTTTACTTTCTCTTACCTATATATGTATTAGAGTTTTTCTTTATGCACAAATTGACGTGAAGTGGTGTAGGTTTTACGTGAAACATATTTATAAGTAATATAAATTATATTATTTAGTATATGTGAAGCTTCACATCAAAGTTAAAAATGAAAGAAATATTTGAATTCATAACTCGAAATATATCGAGTTATATATAAATTCAAATATTTTTTCATTTATAACTCGATATATTTCGAGTTATGAATTCAAATATTTCTTTCATTTTTAACTTTTATGTGAAACCTCACATATACTAAAAAATTTTAATCACTTTTAGTCTTATCTGATTAGCTGTTCGGAATCTAGAGTGATTTAAACTTTCAAATTATAATTTCCCGCCGCGCGGTAAAATGAAATGATAGGAAAAAAATAAATGGTGAAATCTTTAGCTGAAAAATCATTCTTTCTAACCGTATATTCACCATAAGACAGAGGTGTTATTCAAGTCTAACTTTTTCGTGCATGCCTTCCTACCCGGCCACATACATTGTAAGACGTGGTCACGTTAAAATAAAGGATATATAATAATTTGTTTTTGAAATGAAATTTAACAATTATAGCTAGAAGATTAATTAATAGCTACTTTTTTAAAGATTTTCATTCCCCTTCTCACGTCAACTTTGATTAGATTAAATAATAAAAAAAAAAAAAAAAAAAAAAAAAAAAAAAACATTAAGAGGCTTAGAAATTTTTTTTTTTAATCATTTGAAAAATAACCTGAACCCCTCTTTAGTTGCAGCAAAATTAATAAGTAAATTCCTATTCCATTTAGAGAAGAAAAAAATAAGGGTTAGATTAAAAAAAAAAAGAGCGAGCAATGTAGCAAGCCTTCCCTATATTATCCATCATTATGTCTATTTAATAAAAAAAAAAAAAAAAAAAAAAAAAAAAAAAAAAAAAAAACGCCCTCTCAAAAGTCAAAGTCGAAGGCAAAATGCGACCGAGGAGGTGATGGAGATGGGGGAAGGGCCTTTCGATCATATACTAATTGAAACGCGATCCCGAGGTTGCAGAGGAGCTTACTAACTAGAAGAGAAGGGTCGATGGATGAATATGCCGTCGGTTAAAAACCAATACCACCCACCCCCCCCCCTCCCCCCTTTCCCCACACGCTTTCTCTCTTGGGTTAAAGTAAAAGTGAATAACGCTATTTTGGAAGTGAAACCTCCTTTTTAAAGTTTTTTCGGCATCTTAGATAAAAAATCATTGTGTGGTTTTATGAAACCACGATGCAAGTGAAACTTTTTTAAGGATCGTAGGAGTTTAACTGAAAATTTTCAGAAAATTATTCAATTAAGGGTATTAAAATCGCGTTTTTAATCTTAACTTAATAATTGTAAAATGGGAAATCAATAGACACATGTTAAAAACTGAGAACAATATTTATTTAGCAATTGAAGATTTGAATCATTTCATATTATTAAAAAAATTATATTTTATCAATTTAAAAATTGAAAAATTAAATCTCACAATCATTTTTTATAATTCGTCATATATATTAAATTTCAACTTTCCTATAATTGACGTGACGTCTTGTAACGTAACATGCTGGATAGAAGAGCGAAAAAATTTGAGGTCATCAAATAAAAGTTCCATTTAATAAGGCTGCTTTAATTTTATTTAAATACCGATATTTCAGTACTTGACTCTCAGAACGGTCTTTTT
>JAKCPI010029142.1:0-12634 GCA_023213315.1 Euborellia annulipes | reverse complement strand
TAAAACAACTTTTTGTTTTGTTTTAATTTGCAGGTTACAAAAATAAAACATTCTTCGCCCCAGAATAAAAAAATTCTGAGTTAATTCAAGATTTTTAATTAATTTTACTTTCTCCATCCCTAAGGGGAATGGCACCATTTTCTTTAAATAAATATGAAATCCTGAAATTTCTTAGAACAATTGAAAAAAAAATTGTAAATTTAAATATCTAGCAGTTTTTCTTAGATAACCAAACAAATTTAAATATTCATATTCCGAGGGCTCGCTGGTGTAGTGAGCTAGGGTGTCAGCTTCAGCAAAGAAGATCCCTGTTCAAATCCTTGGCGTGCGGGATTTTTCATTAAATAAAAATATTTATTTAATGTAAACAAATCCTCAAGCAAGCCCTGGATTGGAATATAGGATCTTACCACAATAGCCCTCAGGCAACTCTACGAGGAGAGGGAGTTGCTGTGACATCCCGTCCTGTGGAAGGGACGTAAAGAAGGTTCCCTCTCAGTGATGCATTCTTCGAAAGGAGTAGGCTACACGCCGGTGCTGAGGGAGTCCCTCCTCAAACCAGGACATCCTCCATAGCATAGAAGAGGTTGGATATAAGGAGCCTGGTTGGAACCAGAAATAAGGATTAGTTCACTAGCTAGAAACGAAAGCAGGAGGAGGAGTGAGAGATAGGAAATTATGTAACTTCACGGGGTGCCGGTTGGCTACGGCCAGAGGCCGGTTGGGTTTGAGGTGTGTGTCTTCGTACACCAAAGCACAACGGGCAAATAAACGGGGATTCCGATAGGAATTTCAAATAAATAAATAAATAAATAAAAAATATTCATATTCCTAAGTAGCTAATTTTATTAGTTAGCTTAATATCAGAGATGGGCAGGATCGTGATCCTTTTGGATTTAAATTCGAAAATCGATCGATCCGATCCAGGATTTTCGGATCTGGATCGAAATCATTTTTTCTCTCTGAATCTAGAATCGGATCGCTAATCCTTTTTTAAGGATTTTGTGCATCCCTGATTAATATTCATGTTATAACTCTAGAATTATTAGGTATTTGCACTTTCTCTTAAAAAAAAGGTTTATTTTTTTATTAAATTACATACGAATTAATATAGTATATCAAATCGTTAATTTTAAGTTGCCCTAAGAAATTATTTCGTCATTAGTATAGTGCACTTGTAATTAATATTAATAACAATAATAATATTTTTTTCCTAATTCTCTTTGACATTGGCTGTATGATGTTTATGAATTATGTATTAGTTCCCTAGAACAACATGACTGGCATATGCCATATTTACTAATTAGATGAGGAACGTCATAGAAGTTTGATGAATTAGCTCCGTGCGTTGCTCACAGACACACAAACACACAGGGAATAGATAGATGATGCCATTATGAGTGAGACTATTAGTTACTAGGATACTAGATATCTGTTATAGTATAAATGTCTTTGTATTAATAGTAATGAAATCACAATTTTGTATATTTTTCATTACAAATATGTTTATCAACGAAGGGTTGAGAATGTCAATTATAGCTAGGGTTCTCCCCTTTTATTATGCTTTCTTCCTTTGGTCAAAAAATTGAGCATTTATTTTACCCCTAAAAAAATTTAAATGTTAATTTCTAAGCTTAACAGAGAGTGAATTAAAAATTACTTTCTTTGTTTATTTAATTTGGATTGGAAAGATCCACAAAGCGAGATACCATTTTATCTGAAAGGGGGGGGGGGATGCACTCTTTCTCTCACACCTGCTGGAGGTAATTATTTTATTTTCTAATTTGAATTCGACCTGATACTTTTGACAAGTAATTCCTACATTCATGTCATAATGAAAGCCAGTAAAAAACTCAATTTCTGTTTGATATAGATATTGAGTTGGATCAATGAAATAACACATCCCGATTACATTTCAAAATAAATTCCTTTACAAAAAATCAAAACATTTTTTTTTTAAGAAAAATACTTTAATATTTTGCCTTATTAAACACCTAACCTTTTTTATTTTCTGTTACCCTATATTTTAAATTTGTTTCGACATCTGCGGTCGTTTAGACCAGTACTTCTTAAAGTAGTAGGCCGCGGCTCCCTAGAGGGCCATAATAGTTTTTTAACCAAACTGAATTAATAGGGGGGGGGGGCGTGAGATATTGACTTGGGTACCAAGGGTGCGGCGGCTACAAAAAATTTAAGAAGCACTGGTTTAGTTAGATCATCATCCCTATTTATTTCAAATGAGTTAAACATTTAAATATTTTATTTATATTTTCTAAGCAAATTTAACTTGAATATAAATCATCACAAATTAAAATAGACAAGTAGGCCTATATACCGGTGTTAAAAATATTAGTCAGGCAGTATCGAATATACACCCAATATAAAAAAAAATGTTTGATTTTTACTTATTTAGAATGTCATCGTCGGTTCCTATGAAACTTCTTTTTGTCTTTGAGATCAAATGTATGTTTGTTTATGAAATTCTGGATTTTAAAAATCTTATTATAGGTCAACAAACTTCGTTGGTTCTTGATACTATTTTTTTAAATTTTTTTTTTTTTTTTTCAGCATTATTCGGTTATTGTTAACTCTTGCAGAGGCGACATTTGAGAGGGGGGGAGCATTTGCCCCCCCCCCCCCTAAAGGCTCTGATCTTTTTTAAATTTTATAGTTTTCTTTAAATAAAATATTTCAAAATATATTGACGGATATATAAAATGTAAAATATTAAAAATAATTAAATTAAATATCTTTTGGCGAAATTTGCGTACCTGTTTGAAAGTAAATTTTAAGAAAAAAAAGTTTCTTTCCACCCAAGAAAAAGTTAAAATGACGCTACTGACTCTGGGATTAATTTTATAATTGTAAGTAAACCTTTTCTTATTGGGAGTTTTATTCGATACCCTATAGGCTGACTTTCTCTTTTGTCACTTTTTCTAATATTAATATGAATAAACTTCATTATGCTCAGGGACCCACATCTTGTGGGTACGTGGATGGCGACCACGAGCCACCCTAGCTGGGACTGGCAGTACTTCTGTTCTTTGCATGTCAGTCTCTTCTCTTCTATATTTTCAACAGGCGTCAGACCGTGTGAAGGGCCGGCCTGTTCTCTACGCTTCCCTGTTGCAAAAACCCTTAAACCGCCAACCCCGCTTCACGGGAATAATCAGGCGAAAAAAAGAAGAAAGAAAAAGAATATAAAGAAACTTTATTCTTCTATCTAATAGACTATAAACTATGTTTTCTTATCAATAGAACAAATAGTCATACAATTATTTAATAAAAAAAAAAACAAATTGATTTTTTAATCTTAGAAAAGCAATTCCTTTGAAAAATATATATGTAGAGAGAGGGAGGGAGAGAGAGGGTAAAGATTTTTCCCTCTTTTTCATTTTTTTTTCTTGCTGTACCTTACCACTTCTTCCTATCCTATTCTTTTGATTTATTGCTAATTCTTTCATAACATCGCACGGAGCCTCGTTGTATTGCTATTTTTTTCGATTAAATTTATTTATATTTACTTTTTTTTTTTGAAGGATAAATCCAAAATCAAACACTCACGAAAGAGCTAAAACCAAAATAATGAATATTCCTTGGTTAGTATTACTCAGAAAGAGAGGAAAAAAGAATCGTTTTTTTTTTTTTTTATTCCTTTAGGCTTTTCTCCGCAGGGATGCGTCCGTAGGGGATGGGACTAAGCCGATTCCCTATCCCTGCACCTCCATTCAGAATCCCCGTTCCCATTCCCTTTTCTCCTTCCCATTCCCGAATGCAATAACGACGCTTGAGGGGTCTCCCATCCCCTGTGCCTCCGTCATATCGCAATTCCACCACAAACACCACCAGAGGGAGAGTGAATTTTGCAATTGCCATAGTCGCATTTCGACCAATACGAAGATATGTAAAAAAAAGGAGTATACAAAAGAATGCGGTTCTTCTCTCTCTCTTTCTTTTTGTCATGTCTAAAGGGACTTCATACATTGTTTATATGGAGCCAGTGGCCATATTCCCCAAACGTTAGAGGCAGTATTACCTATTATGAGCTCGTATATTCCCTCGGGGTTACTTAAGCTTATAGCTGACAAACAGGGAGAGGGAAAAAAAGTGTTTGGATACACCAGGAATAAATTTAACCCGAATTCTATATGGTATATCAATAATCCCGAACCGCTCCCTGGGGCTATCTTAATAATAATTACACCATTTAAACTAAAATATAAATAATAAAAAAAGGGTTGTTAAATTCAATAAAATACAAAAGATAAAAACAATGACTTTAGCAACAAAACACAAAGCGAAAAGATAATCTAATAAATTCTTTTTATTTTTTCAAAAAATTTTAATCAAATAATGCTGTATGTTTTTTTTAATTTAATTTTTTTTTTTATGGATTTTTACTCTTTCTATAAAATATATTTATTAATTGTTTAGGAGAAGCATTTTGGATTGCCTTCAAATTATTATGAATAACATACCAACTAAAATAGTAGTCAATATAAATTTTTCTTTTTCTTAAACAGAATGCGTAAAGTCCTCAAAATTAATAAATTCATCTATATTTACCCCCTTCATATAGAGGGGATAGACAAAATAATATAAAAACCGTTTTATCAACTAAATTTTAGCAAATTTAATGCTCTACAAAGTTCTATAGAATAGACTATGGTTTACAAAATATGCTTAGTTTACGAGATATAAGCAAAAAACTGAAAAAGGTCTAAAGATTTTGAGACTTTTGCACCCCCGCCCTCCAAGTTAGCACAGGGACCTCGAGGTTGAAAACTTAAAATAGACATCCTAGAGTAACCCCAAATGACCTGTAAAATTTCTACAAGCAAATGGTAGCTAAGCACATTATTAATAAATAAATATTGTCTAATGTCCGGTGTTACTATTCTTTTGTCATTGAAAGAACTCTGTAATAATATCTTAAGAATTTTTCTTAATACACAAATATAAAAACAAGTCAACCCCTTGATTGGTAGTCATGGTCAAAGTGGAAAGATTCATATCTTCATTCAGGAATCAAGTTGTTAAATCCTTCTTTTGAGCGAGTTTTTAATTTTCAATATTTACCCTAAAACAAGTTAGAGGGTGTTTACGTTAGAGCTTAAACCTAGGGGACAAAGTCCTTTGGGAGATTATGACGAAAGTGGGAAGATAATATTAGCCTCTATATTAAAAAAAAATAGGAGTAAAGAACGAGAAAAAACGATCTTCAAGAAAAGTTAAATATCTCTATATGAATTGAGACAAACCATCCTGATTTTTTGAAACTTAATATTACTATTAATAGCAGTCGGATTGAAATAAAAGCGAGATGGTTCTTGGCTCTCTTATCTTCGCTTTAAATAATAATTAAGTTTGATAATATTTACTAATAAATATTAGTCTAGGCTAGGTAAAGTTCCTTTTCTCAATTTGTTAATATTTTTTTTACAATTCGATAAATAATATTTTTTATATTTCAAATTTTACATTATCTTTAAAGTTATATCAATTAAACAATTTTTATATCCTTTACGAGCTACAAGGAGTTGCATTTTTTCATGACAATACAATTTTCAAATTAACCTCCCTTGTTCTATGTCATATTCGTCCTTTATAATGAATGAACGCATTAAGTTAACGTCATGTCAATCTCTCAGTCTGTCTACTGTTCAAAATCGTCTTTATTCATTCTAATGAAATTTAATATGCCAAATATTGATAGATGATGCGTTTCATCCTGATTAAATTCAGTGTCGAGATCGTGTCATTAATTGGTTGTTAACAATATACCCCTTCAATGGTTACAACAATATACTCTCAGTTATTGTTTATATTCTTAATAAATTTACTTATCTACAAAGGCGAATGAAACCTTCGGCCATTGGTATAGTGGCTAGAGTAGTGACCTTTTATACCAAGGGTCGCGGGTTCGCATTTCGTCTTATGCGACAATTTATTTTAATTGGATTGGCTACCATCCCAATTGAAATAAATAAAGACGAGGTTTTATTGGCCTTCGATGCCGTTTAATGAAAATAAAAAAATAAAAAAGGCCAAATGAATAATTTCTAAATTACATCTGCACATTTATAAAATCTGCTAATATCAAATTATGAATATTTATAAATATGTTTTTATTTTAATTTTAATTTTTTTGTCTTAATTTAATTATTACCTGTAGTTTATATATTTATAACTGCTAGTTATAAGTTAAATATTAGTGTGTTTTACTATAAGCTCTTTTTCATTATGTACAGTACTGTAAAATGAGAACCCAATGGCTAAGATCCGAATCTCCCACCATCCCGTGGCCGAGAGGTTAAAGATAGTGACAAATGACAATCTTAAATGCCAAGGGTTCGGATTCCAGGCAGCCCAATGAATATTTAAATCCATTGGATACCAGATGGTATAAATAAATGTGCCTGGATCGTTTGTATCGTAAATAAAATATTTTACAGTCTATATTACCTCAGATGCCGAAAAAAACATTTGTTTATTGTCAACGAACTGTTTAAATAAAAATCCAATAAAAAAAAAAGAAAAAAAATTTGCTGACACAGGAGCTACGATTTTGAAGAATTTTCTTTCCATTTAAATTAAGTTTTCTTCTAAACTATTTTTTGAGAAGTGATTTGAGAGAATAGTTGTAGCATTTTCATTCTCTTCTCTCTAGTTACACAAATGCATATTACGTCAGAATCTGAAAGATCATGGGATTATACTAGGGTTGTTCCCCAAAAGGCGATTTTTTTTTCTTTGGGAATAATTTGAATCTGAGTCATGTTGAACTAAGGATTGGGAAGCTGACTGCTTTAATCCATACTTAGCCTGACATAAATAAGAAAAAAATTTGAAATGAGTGACGTTGAAGAGACAGCTTCTCAAAAATACTAGTGATTTAATTCAGAATCAGTTTCAGTTATCCCTAAATTTGAAGCCAATTTTAGAAAAAGAGTTGTAAAAAACATGTAATTTGTTTATATATGTGACCGTCCTCATGAAAAGGTACCAAATCTTCATCGGGTTCAAAATTGAGTTTTTATGCTTTCTGTACAGAACACATCCTACTGAACAAGGCGGTATTTTTAGAATTTTTCTATCCTTTTTTGTTTGGAGATATGAATTTTTTTAAATTTTGGTAATGAAAAACCTAGTTTTCAGAAAAATGAGTTTAAAGTTTGTTTGGTCCCTTTTTTCTTATCCCGCCTTTGTCTTGTTTTTTTCAATATTTTTATATTAAATACATCGATTCTGATGAATCGAATATTTCATCACATAAGATGAAGAACTAGAGGATCGGAATCAGTAATAAAAAAAAACTTGATTTTTTGAACTTTTTTAGTTAATCGAATCATTAAAAAAAAAAAAAAAAACAATTTTAGACACGATTAGTCAAAAACGTTTTGTCCAAGAGCGTTTTTGTTCAATTGGAGTGCGTTCAGCCTTAGTTACTATTTTCTCTCTTTTCAATAGAAATAACAAATCGCATTAATTTTTTACTTTCTCCTACCTATATATGAAATATACAGAGTTAGTATTGCGATCAAGTCAAAAATCCGATGTCGTGATTTTTTCATTCTTGCAATATTGATAATTTTCTTCTACTCTGATTTGATCTTTTTGCCCCTAAAAGTTAATTAACGTAAAAAAAAAAACAGAAACAAGATACACTTAATTAAAAACAAACTAAAAGAATAATTAACTCTAAAAAAAAGAATATGTATTCAACTACGGTATATATAGTATCCACGATAATCTCATTTGGTATCTTGATTATTTTATTTTATTTTTTTTTTTTTTAACTAATATTTTTTTAATCTCACCCCACATTCTCTCTCTCTCCCTCTCTGGGCTATTAGTTAGAAATATTGTTTCCGCTCCTTTTCATATCCACATGCTGTTAATTTACTTTAACTCTACCCTTAATTGCGCTACTTTCCCGAGGTTATAACGTGTGTATCGCAACACCAGGACATACAGGACCCTAGCTAGTAGCAAGCAAGCAAGCTAGCTCCCTAGCACGCACCGACCTTAAAGAGACACGCAATCCCCAGCTAAGTCACCTAACGACGCTTTAACGGGATACTCCCAGCCGAAAAAGGTTATTTCATTTCCCATAGGCGTTATTAAAAATCCCTAAGTCCAAAAGAGATTGGAAAAAATAAATATCTTTTAATTATTTTCTTTCCCATTTTGCTGGACCAATTCGGGATATATCTAAATACAAGCGTTTAAAGTCAATTTATATTGGTTTATTTCAACTTTTTGTTACTAAACAACTCTAAAACAATGAATCAATTTAAACGATATTACAATCAGTGTGTTATATTTTTTGAAGTGCAAAACTCATATTTGAAAAAATTTTTCAGGAAGGTTATTAAAAAAATATTTTCGAATTGTCAACAAGAATATAAAAAAATAAATAAATTATAAGCTTATAGGCTAAGGTACATTAGAATCAAAATTACTATTATTAATACAAAACAAATTCTATTTTTTAATATAATCGTTATTTGTTTGTTTATTTCATACACGAAAATGCAAAATTTGTTTTATCATTTTTGTTTTTATCGACCCGACAAAATTTTAATACGACTCGGTGCCCGGCTGCGACCCACACTATGGGAAACGCTGAAATAGGCCATTAATTCTTATATTTTAATATTAGTGGGATAAATTGAATCAATTATTAAATAAAAAAAAATCTAATAAGATTTAACAAAACAGAAAAATCAATCGGAGAAAAAAGAAGCCTAGACAAAGACGATTGAGTGGGCGGAGAGGCGTTTCGGTTTGACGAGGGGTTGTTACCCTAACCACTCACCCAACCATTTCTGTTACCCCAAGCAAAGAACGTACACATGTGTGTGTCTACGGAAAAGGGAGACTGATTTTCCCCGTGAATGCCCGGCCAAGTTTATTATCACTAGGTGAGGGTGGCTGATTACAAGGCTGCCACCACCACCACTGTCGTTAGAGTCTGGGCCAATTTGCCACACAAGAAGACGTCGAATGGTGGGGGAGGCTTTTAGAAAACCTCCTAAATAGAGACCATTGTTCGGTGGTTGTTATATCAGTGGTAATGCCCAACCACCCACTGAACAAGTCGCTAAAACTGTCAAACGACCACAATTCTCTCTATCCGAACATGGCCACCAAAATTAACAACAACTCTTGAGGAGAAATTATTTTATCATCTGAACTCTGTTATTAGCAAATAAATGGAAAATAACTAGACTCTTAAATACAATAGGACCCCTGGGAGAGGATACCATCAGAATCTTTTGCAAACACAACAAAGGAGAGGCCAAGAAGGTTAAAATAATTTGAAAAAAATCTGGTGTGACTGGCGCACAGCACACAACTTTCTCTTACCTTCGGTAATCGAAAGTTGTGTTCTGTGCTTGTCACACCAGATTTTTTGTGTCGACATGTATTTAGTTCCCGACAGTATGGAACATGAATTCAGATGTAAAATTTATAAGTATGGGAAAAATATTTATATTTTGTTACCATGGCAACCATTTCTCCTATCTTCCCTATGAAATACAAGAGTAAAGTGGTCTTCAGAAGATTTCAATCGCAAAATGAGAATATACATTTTAAAGAACATCTAAAAAAATAATTGATTTTTTGAATTTAAAAAAAAAAATCGTTGGAGCAAATTTTGAGAAAATCCGAAAAAAACTGAAAAAGTACATCAGTAAAGTACTAGTACTCTTTGGCCGATTTTGATTAAAAGCTTATTTTTCCGGTCCCCGGGAGGTGTTTAACTTAAATATAAAATTTCAACCTCGTAGCTCAATTCCTTCATCCTTAAAATTGAACACACACCCACCCACCCACCCCCCACCCACAGACAGACCATGTCGCGAAAACCACTTTTTTGGATTCAGGGGACCTCAAAACGTGAAGATCCATCAAAATCTGCGCTATATACCGACATCGAATTTTTGACATGAATCCAATACTTTCTCTCTATATATATATACATACTGGTAAGAGAAAGTAAAAATATGCTCACACTGTTATGAAGGGGATAATTTAAGATTTTAATACCACTTTGTAGTTTCTTTGTTTCATAGATTCTAACACACATTATCATCGTTTTTTTTTTAACACCCACCCAAAAAGATACCATCTATTGCAATAGTAGTAAGACTAAAGCCCAGTAGTTAGGCAGCCCAAATGGCACACGCACACTAAAGCTTTCTTGTCTGTGTGAGAAATGCCTTTTTCATAGTAGGCAATAGGCCGAACGTTGTGAAAAGCTATTTCTTCCACAGAGAAGAAAACTTTAGTGGGTGTGTGTGTCATTTGGGCTGCCTAACCCTGGGCTTTAGTCTCAATATTGCAATAGATTAGTGTTTTTCAATCTGTGGGCCGCGATCCTTAAGGGGGTCGTAAAGCCTTACTCGGGGAGACGCCGACAAAAGGAAAAAAGGCAAAGTTCTACACTACAATAAAAACATAATTTTAGTGAGAAGGGTGGGCTTGTTTATTTTTAAAAATTTGTCAAATCGTGGTACTATTTTTGAAATATTAATAATCAAATCATTTTCTAACTGAAGTCTATTTCATCTAACTGTAGTCTATTTGGTACTTATTTTCAAAGCTCTCGCGGCTTATTGCAGTCTTATGACTTAATAAGGAAAATAGGTACCAAAGTCTTTTAATTAACTAAATTTTCTTCTGTCTATGTACCAAGGGGATCGCCAGAATTTTTCGATCTGAAAAGGGGTCGCATATTCAAAAGATTGGAAAACACTGCAATAGAGGGTACATCTCTAAAACCACAACTAAAATAACAAACTTTCAAAAATAGTCTAAATTGTTTTATCAAATTTAACTCTTCAACTCGCCCCCCGGGTGTGGCGTAGTAGGTAGCGTGCCTACCTCCTATACCAAACGTCGCGGGTTCGGACCCAGGCAGTCCGATGATTTTATTTAAGCCATTTGGATACTAGATGGCTTAAATAGAAATGCCTGAACCCCCAAATACATTTATTAATTACAACGGTTATCGTCAAAGTCTTAAATGGCCTAAGTTGCCGAAAAGACTGTATGAATGTGTGTGTGAATGAGAAAAAAAGTGTGAATGTTTAAAAAAAAAAAAAAAAAAAAAAACTCTTCAACTCACATTGTTGAAAATAATAATAAATTAGACCTATATCATTAAATTTAAGTTTTACTAGACACATAATAAAATTATTCACCCCATAAATCTATACCAATAAAAACTCTTATAAATAGGATTTAAGACGTTTCGATTTACAGTCAAAAAAATAAACTTGATCGTTAAAATGAACCAATGAAATATTTATAATAAGAAGATGGAAATTTATCTGAGTCGTTTAGTTGAATATTTATTATCCTGATGATGAGTGTGAATGTTCTTAAACGTTCCATTTTCATTTTAAAAATAACTAACAAAAACTAACATTTTTCCTGGGGAAAAGAGCTTTTAAATGTTTTTTTTTTTTTTTTTTTTTTTTTTTTATATACACGCATGAAATGACAAATTGCTCTTTAAATTAATAATAAGATAAAATGTTGGGTGGCTCGCTGGTGTAGCGGGCTAGGGTGTCGACTTCTGCAAAGAGGATCCCTGTTCAAATCCGGGCGTGCATTTTTCATTAAATAAAAATATTTATTTAATGTAAACAATTCCTCAAGCAGGCACTGGATTGGAATATTGGATCTCACCACAATAGCCCCAGACAACTCTACGAGGAGAGGGAGTTGCTGTGACATCCCGTCCTGTAGAAGGGGCAAGATTCTCTCTCAGTGATGCATTCTTCGAAAGGAGTAGGCTACACGCCGGTGCTGAGGGAGTCCCTCTTCAAAATAGGACATCCTCCCGAGCATAGATAGAAGTTGGATAAAAGGAACCAGGTAGAACCAGAAATAAAGTTAGTTCACTAGCTAGAGACGAAAGCAGGAGGAGGGTTAGAGATAGGAAATAATGTAACTTCACCCGAATGCTTTAGAAGCCTGTTGGGTTTGAGGTGTGGGTCTCCGTACACGTAAGCACCTCGGGTAAATAAACAGGGGTTCCCGATAGGGATTTCAAATAATAATAATAATAAAAAGGGGGGATTGAACTATAGGCCTATGATAATTTTATGTTTATTACTTTAGAATTTTATACTCTTTAAAAACTTGTTCTTTTTAAGGAATTTATCTCCATTTAGACCCTTTTCGAAATTTTAGTGTAAAATTTATTAAAAGAGAGTGGTTAGGGGAGTTTCTCTTATTCTGACTGTGGTGGGGAGGGGATAGAGGATACCCATGCCATCTGTTTATAATAAAAAGACCTTTGGCCAAAGCCCTTAACGAGCATTAAGCGCGAGGCGGGTTTTAATCGGGCTTGGTCGATTGGCCCACTGGGGCATTCGAGGGTAATGCACTCTTAAATTTTAAATTATTCTCTCCAATATATATATAGATATAGATATACTTCCTAGGTATGTTTACTTATTACAATTTCAAAGGCCCATCATTTACAAGTTAGGTGATTTATCACAATAAATTTTGTAGTCTACTAGGAGTGGCTTTTATTTTTTTTTTTAAGTGAATTAAATTAATTTCAAATTTTTAAATAGACATTTTTTATGAGTAGACCTAATTTAAAAAA
>JAKCPI010029141.1:0-17652 GCA_023213315.1 Euborellia annulipes | reverse complement strand
GACTTTAATTTGAACTTATTCTGTAATTATCTCAAAATGGCATAAATAAATATCCTTGACATACAAAAAATATCTAGAAGCTAGATTGATAGAATCAAATATTAAAAAGTAAAAAAAATAATTGTGAAAAAAAAAATATCTTGTCAGCAAATTTTGTTCTCTTCATTCAAGAAAAATTTTAGATTATTTATATAATTTGGAATGATTTATATGGGATCAACAGAATTAAAAAACATTTTATCAAAAAATGGAGAATGCGACTTTTTCAAAGAGATCCTTTGAGAAAAGGATTGAAATTGCGGAAAATAAATCCTCTAATAAGTTGCCAAGGTTCAAATATTAATTAGACATTTTGCATATACCTATTTTATATATTAAAAACTTTATATTGATAAATTTATTACTCATTTAAGAGATTTAATTAACACGTCCGCTGCTCTAAAAGAGAACTGTAAAATTTGAACTATCATAGTGTGAGACGGAAGAACTTGACGAAATTATTAAATTTAATAATTTAATTTATTTCTATCCAGGAAAATATAAAGTTTTTCATAGAAGCGAATGCTATTTTTGCCCAAGTTGAGGTCGCTAATAAGCTAAGCAGCCAACCAGTCTAGCTGAACCCACCTGCATGCAACTTGCAATTTCATGTTAGAGGCCAACTCCCAACTCTTCTCCTAGGATAAAATAAAAATTTAATCCCCATGATTTGGGTCTGTCATTAGTCTTTAATATTACTCTAACTGGAATTTTGCCCAAGAACCTAAGAATTACCTATCTCTTCTTAAATCTAATCTTAGGTGAAATGAAATTATTAAGGTTCTTAAACGTATTCATACATAAACACTTAATAAAATTTTATATTATCAACAGTATCAGAAATAAAATATTTATAGTAAAAAAATCTAGGAATGTAATGAATATTTTCTTTAATATGCAATAAATATTCATTTTTATTACTACCTAGAATAATAGTAAACGGATTTGAAAAATAATTAAATCCTTAAAATCAAATATGAATGTTTTTTATTTATATT
This sequence comes from Euborellia annulipes, assembly GCA_023213315.1. Lineage (NCBI taxonomy): Eukaryota > Metazoa > Arthropoda > Insecta > Dermaptera > Anisolabididae > Euborellia > Euborellia annulipes. The sequence continues at coordinate 16,615 of JAKCPI010029141.1, read as the reverse complement.
TTAGTTCAAGGGAACAAGTCTTTGAGAGATACTTTATCAAAAAATCTGGTGTGACTATCGCACAGAACACAACTTTCGATTACCGAAGGTAAGAGTCCCACCAGGTTTTTCGTGTCGACATATATTTATATAAAACAAGACTGTGAGTGTTGTTTATTGGTGAAGCCAAACATCCCATGGCCCCCGGGAATCGAACCCAGGATCTCCGCCTTTCCGGAGCATAGGCATGCTGTCCATTGCATCAGGCCACTGGACCCTCGACCTACACCAATAAAACTCACTTCCCCTTATATGCAGTTAGTCGTGCAAGTCACTAACAAAGTGAAAAACTTTAAAGAAATATTTTTTTCACTTGTCCGCCACTTGTTAAACCAGTAGAGGGACAGACATCTTGGTCTGCTCTAACACACTACTGTAAGCAGCAAAGCCCTGAGGGCAGTGGGGTTAAGTTATAGTTAAATATTTAACTATGTATATATACAGTATAATACTAGACTTGTGGGTGAATTCAATGAATGAAATTGAGTTGAAATCAATATGATCTGGAGAGCCAAAGATAATGAATGCTTCTTTCAAAATTATTTAAACCTGTATTTATTTATATTATTTAATATAAACAGCTCCTGCGATATTTGAAATGAAATTCTAATAAACTTTATTAAATAACTCTACTTTTTTTGTTTCGACCGAGAAAAACTATCAATCATACATAAGTTTAGAAGATCGAAGGCTAAAACTACATAAGGCTTTTTTTTATTTTATTAATTTTATTTTTTCATCGGAAGCCATTTAGACCCCGTCTCTATTTATTTAAATTGAGTGGTAGCTGATGATATGAATTTCAAATGAATTAAATTTTTTTTTTTGGAGTTTAGGCTTTCAAAAGAATTTTGATTTTCGGTTTAACTGTGGTTTATTTGTAAAAATTACAACGTTTCGGCCACTCATTCTGTGAAGAATTTTCTGAAGAAGGCCACAGAATGAGTGAACGAAAGGTTGTAATTTTTAAAAATCAATTACGTATTAAATTTTTGTCGCATGAGACGAGTTGTGAACCATTGACTCCTAGCACAATAGGCAGAAACTATCACGGGGCCAAGGCCCAAGGGCCTACGTAAGGCTGATTAAAAGAAAGATGAGTCTCCCTCAACATATTTGAATTGTTCATACATAAGCCCCTTTTATTTCCCAATCCCTTGGTCGAAGTCAAATATCATTAAATTTATTAGAAAATCTCCCGCAGTCCCTCTTTCCATTAATCTCTTAAGAAATTACTATAATATAGTTGAATACAAAAAAATATTTACAATTTTTTTTTACCATCAAATCTTTTCACTTGTTTCCCCCTTGAAACGAGTTTTTTTTTTTTTTATTCATAGAATGAAAAGAAAAGAAACCTCTTAAGTGTCGTCAGTTATAATGAAGTGAAGTTCACCACAACAAGATGCCTATTTTAATATTATATAATAAGATTATACAATGCCCCTATATAGACTAATCAATAACAGTTAAACTAAACAATACGACTCGATAGCTCAAATTAGATCCAAGCTGTTGAGAGTTTAAAATGATTCTAGAGAGACAAATAGAGACCTATCGGCAGACTAAAAAGGGGTGTTTTGTACAGGAAGTTAACTCGAAACGACAATAAAATTGTATATTGAATTAAATTGACAAAAAAAAAAGTAAGACGAGTGCGTGTCTGCGTGTGTAAATGTGTGTGTTTGTTTGTGTTTGTATGATCGGCTCTGTCCCTCGTGGAGTCGAGACTCGGCCCTTAATAACATACAATTACTGGTCTTATATTATAAAGCCTATAATCTTGATAAACTCACTTAACTGAAACCATGTTAGAAACATATTTTTCCTTATCCTGAAGGGGCAACCGGAATTTAAAAGGCTTGAATAGAAAGAAATTACCGTTGCAATATATAAATGATTATTACACATTGCTATTTATCAAGATTTACACTTTTACCTAAAATATTTTAGAAAATTTAGAAAACAATTATGTCTAAAAATAGAATTAATTAGAGAATACGGTATTTTAGTTAGTTTAAATAGATTTTTTGTTATTTTTGTATAACAGAAGAAAATTTTAAAAATCTGGTGTGACTGGTCGCAGAGCACACCACTAAGTTGTGTTCTGGGCTTGTCACACTGGATTTTTTGGAGTCGACATATGTTTAGTTTCCGCCGATATATATATTTTTTTCTCATTCACACTCACACACACATACACACAGTCTTTTCAATAACTTAGGCCTTATAAACTTTGACGATAACCGTTATATTAATAATATATATATATATGGGGTCCAGGCATTCTTATTTAAGTCATTTGGTATCCAAATAAAATCATCGGACTTCCTGGGATCCGAACCCGCGACCCTTGGTATACAAGGCCAGCATTTTAACCAGCCGATATATTAGAATTCAAGAATATAAAATTAATAAACAGAAAAAAATTTACATTTCGTTACCATGGCAATCATTTCTCCTATCTTTCTTATGAAGTACAAGAGTAAAGTGTGCTTCAAAAAATTTTGAGAGGAAAATGAGAATAAACATTTGAAAGAGCATCTAAAACATAATTGATTTTTAAATTTTAATCAAAATTTGTAAGAATGAATTTTGAGAAAATCGAAAAAATGTTAAAAAGTACATCAGTAAAGTACTAGTACTTTTTGGCCAATTTTGTTCAAAAGCTTCGTGTCACGTTCCAGGGAGGTACCAAACTTAAATATAAAATTTCAACCTCATAGCTCTTTTGGTTCTTTAGATATTTTGTTCACATACACACACATAGACAGACCATGTCCCGAAAACCACCACATATATAGGTAAGAGAAAGTAAAAATTAAGATTTGAGGAGAGAGAAAAGGGAAAGTTCTGCAATTAAATTGATTATAATTTTTTTTTAGAAAACGCATATGAATTTAAATTTATGGCCTATTATTATTACGATTTCTTTATTTTTTTTGGCAACTAGAATCATATACCCTATGAAACATTAAATATTATGGGCATCCAAGGTCACATAATAATCCGTATTTAAATGAATTGATTTTCAATTGTTTTAAATAATTTTTCGCCCCGAATAAGCATTGTGATAATTAAACAAGTTTTGTCTCCAATTCAAGATTCAAAGAAGAGGTTAAATTTAGATTGGTAAAAAAAAAAGTTAATAAATGGATTATTTATTAATAGCCTAAATAAAACTTAAAATACATTTCAAATTTTCATTTATATCTAATAAATACTTAATTTTAATTTCATTAATCGATTTATAGCAAAAAAAAGTTTTAAAAAAAAGAGACAAAAATTTAACCTTTTTTATCAAGGAGAAAGTTATCTGATTAAAAATGTTTTTTTTACTCACCCATATATTCCGTGTAAAGATAACGCTTTGGATATTTCACTAAACACAAATTTAAAAAGAAACTTTATTTTGAGAGCACATTTTATAAAAAAATACGAACTAGAAATGTAAGCTGCTGTCAACTGAGAAAGATCTCGTTGTCACTAAAATCCACTAGATCTAGTGACTTTTAGTCGATTGTCGGCGAAATTCAAATTTAATAATCAAGTTATTGAACAAACATTGAGATTATTAATATTTAAATTAAAATTCATACACAATAAAATAATTATGAATTATAAAAATAAAAATATCTAAAATTTCAATTTATGAATACATAAGGAGCAACTTTATCAAAAAATCTGGTGTGATAGTCGCACGGCATACAACTTTCTCTTACCTTCGATAATCGAAAGTTGTGTTCTGTGCTTGTCACACCAGATTTTTTGTGTCGATTTATATTTAATTTCCTCCGATGTAGATGTATTAAAATTCAAAATGTCAAATTTTTATATTTGGCAACCATTTCTCCTATCTTTTATATGAAGTACAAGAGTAAAATGGACTAAATAAGGTTTCAAGGGCAAAATGTGAATATACATTTTAAAGAACATATAAAAAATAATTGATAGGAGGATGAATTTGGTATCCAATATAATTTAGAAAAATGTTTGCTGCCTCTTGAAATAAAATAAATAAATTTTAAATTAATTATTTTTAACCAATTACTTCTTTTAAGATTAATAACTTAGATACTCATGAAATAAAAGAAGTAAAACTAGTTTTAAATATTTTAAAAAAATTCATTATTAAAAGCTGATTCTTATACTCACTTTTCAATTGAAGTAATTCAAATGTAATTTGATTTCTTGGTCCGTGTTAAGGTTAGAATTAGCAACAAGTTTCTTGATTTATATTTTCTTCTTCATTCATATGATGAATAGGAGTCCGGCTGACATCTTTACCTGACAGTATTAGAGTTTCATTATCATTCTAATGCTGCCCGGTAAGATGTAAACGTGAACTCCGAGTATTTTAAGGCTTCTTCTTTAAGCTTTCAACGCTATTTTTATGTTATCATAAAAAAGTATTTTCATTTCACATAGATCTAGAATAAAAAAAAAAAAAGAAAAACTATATCTGGAATTCGCACACAAGCTAGTGATATTTTCTTCATAAAAGTCTCTACAAACCATGAGAATTGAACCAAATTCAACCAAAGTCAGAGAAAAATTAAGATGAGATGGAGAGTAATTTGAATAAATAATTAATAGTGAATCGTGCCTCCCTGCTACTAAGTATAACTAAATATGAATGTTAGAAAAAAAAATTCAAGTTTCAACGCGCTTAAGGAGACGAGACTTACTAAATCGGATGTTGCCACTTTTTGTAGCGGTACTGAGGTGACGTCTTTCAACCTTAATCTTGATTTACGAGACTCGAAAGAAAAATTTATTGCTTTTTTCCATTTTCACTAAAAAGAGAGTGCAATTATGGAGGAATACAAACTTTTGAAAGATACCCTAAGATTTTTTCAATAATAAGTTCAGGGTTGACCGAGCTGGAGCTCGGCCGTTTTATTTTTTTGATAAAATTGAAAAAAAAAAAAACTAAAAATGTAAATCCGTAAAGTACTAGTACTTGGGGTTTTCCAAAAACGAGATTAAACATAGTTTGTTTTGTATACTGGAAATAGGAAATATTTAGGAAATTAAAGAAAATTTCGAGAAAATTAGAAAAAACTAAAAAAGTAATCAGTACTCAAGGAAGACGAAACCTAGCGCAATTTGTTTTCTAAAAAGGAAATAGAAAATATTTAAAATTTTAAAGAAATCGTTAAAGGGAATTTCGAGTAAAAACTAAAAAAAAAGTAAAGCCCTGAGGATGGTCGTATATCTGACCGAAATGTCGGCTTGAATTGATTAATAAACGAAATAAACTTAGCTGCAATCGCTCTTTTATTTCTTCCTTACTAAAAAAGTACATCAGTAAAGTATTAGTAACCGAATTTTCCCAAACACGAGACTATTTCATATTGGGACCGGAAATAGTAAATATTTAAACCGCCGACCCCGCACCGCGGGAATAATAAAGAAGAAATAGTATATATTTAAAATTGGAAAAAAATCTTTAGAGCTGTTTTCGAGAACTGATGTGCTTACATACAAACAAACGTACATAATTCGTTTAATAGTATAAGATAGGACAATGCCATATTTAAATGTTACTATTCAATAAGGGTAGTTAAATTTTGCCTGTCACTGCATATTAGACAAGTCATTTTGCCTTACATAGCACTATGGCACTATAATGAAATGAAAATTGCGATGTGTAAATTATACAAAAGCATAAAGAAAAGTACTCACTGAAAAACTGAATGGGAGAGAGCCTGTTGATGAAGATGCGATCATCAGGACTGAATGAAAGGTGGCTATCGACTGAAGACCAGAACTGAAGACTCGTCTCCACTGGACGGTCATTAAGAAAAAGACGATGGTCGTCACGAGACCCGGGTCCCAAGTCCGGCGCCCGAGCGATAACACCATGCAACCCCGGGGTCACGTTTCTCTCTCTCTTTCTCTCTCCCTACTACTTCCCCTCACTCTCTTTCTCTCTCTCGTTCTCTTTCTCTTTCCTTACCCTCTGAAAAGAAAATGCATGACTCGTCACAATGCAAAAAAAAAAAAAAAAATATTTACAAATTCCCTTAATGAGCGGATATGACATTTTAAACCGGCCACGCAAACACATTAGAAATGTATATCGCACCTTTTTTCAATTCAAATAAGCCATAAGAGGAGACAATGGAAATATATAAGAAAAAATATTGCATTCATTTATGGAAAAATATAGAAAAAAAATCCCAAAAAATCTAATAATAAATTAAAATGAACTGCTAAAATTGGAAGGGTGGTGTAATTTATGTGTGTTTGATAAAAATAAAATTTTAATGGAAACTTTCTTAGTTTAAATATAGAAAATGTTCGTTCATCTTTTATAAAAACCTTGCAAAAATCACATGTAGCAAACACATGGGGCTTTATCTTTGACATCCACTGTATCCTAGATTTTTTGTGAATTTTTACGTGATTGGATTTAAAATTTTCTAACTGATCAACAGAAAGACCACTTGGTAAGACCATAACATATTTTTAATGGAAATTCAACCATCAACAAAAAAGGTATTTTATGATTTTTGGATTACTCTATTGGTTCAAAAGTTATTCGAGGTCAAAAAAAAAAAAAAAAAAAAAAAAAAAAAAAAAATGAAAAATCATGAAATTGACTATAACTTCAACTTTGACCTCGAATAACTTTTGAACCAGAAGAGTAACCCGAAAATCATAAAAGACCATTTTTGTAGAGCGTTAAATTTTCTATAAGAATATGTTATGTTCTTATCAAGAGTTTGTTCTGTTGATGAGTTACAAAATTTTAAAGACACAAAAGAACTTTTCCCTTGTTATTTCAATTTAAAACTTTGGCTGCCATGGGGTCCGGGTTAATATTAATAAAGAGCTGAAATTTGGCAGGAATTTTTTTTTTTATATATATTTGGAACCGATTATCGTCCTAAAAAATTCCGAAAAAGTGCAAAACAAGGACCACCCTAATATATATATTGAAATACCTAGTACATGTACATGTGGCTACCGGGGACGTTCAACACTCTGATCCCTCGGGGTCACCAATCCGAGGTTGGAAAACCTTAACCGCATCGATTGTGGCGACTGTTGCTCTACTCCATATTGGATTCCATTTAATACTAATAAGGGTTTCTTTAAAAAAACGCTGATCAAAATATTGAACTTAGTAAATGAACCTCACAACTTTGAGTCCCCCCGCCCCACCCCAACTAAAATTTCATAGTCTAATTCTAATCTATAAAATTATTGTATAATAGTTCAAATAAGATTGGATTGATATGCATATAATTTCACATTCAATCGTTATCTATATAAATAGTTATGCTCACAATACTAAGCTATTTTTATCCCAAAGCAAAGAGTATACTTTTCAGCTCAATCACCCAGTTTTAGAGATAGGCATACAATAGCTTAGGAATATTACTAGAAATTTTTTTTTTTTTCTGTTGGTATCTGAGACTATTTAGCCGAAAAAAATGAGATAATAATAACGATATCTGTTTATAACTAATTTAATAAATTGGTTTCCAAAAACGGGGAACGAATCAGTTGTAACTAAAATTCGGAAAACAAATTTTTCAACTTTCTAAATAACATTTTTACTTTCTGTTACCTATATGGTGAGAAAGTATTGGATTCATGTCAAAAATTCGATGTCGGGATTTTGATGGATATACACGTTTTGAGGCCCCTGAATCCAAAAAAGTGGTCTGTCTGTGAACAAAATATCTCAAGAACGAAAAGAGCTAGAAGATTGAAATTTTATATTTAAGTTAGCCACCACCCTGAAACATGGTACGAAGCTTTTGAAAAAAATCGGCCAAAAAGTACTAATATTTCATTGAGGTACTTTTTTAGTTTTTTTTTTTTTTTCGATTTTCTCAAAATTAGCTTTAACGGTTTTGCTTAAAATTCATTATAAGTTCTTTAAAATGTATATTCTCATTTTGCCCTCAAAATTGTTTGAAGCAAACTTTACTCTTGTACTTCATATGAAAGATGGGAGAAATGGTTGTGATACTAACAAAATATACCGTAAATATTTTACCATATTTATAAATTTTACATCTTGAATTTTAATATATTCACGGAAACTAAATATATATAAAAAAATTTAGTGGGACAAGCACAGAACACAACTTGCAATTACCAAAGGTAAAAGAACCAGTCACACCAGATTTTTATTTTTAGATTTATTTTCAAAAGAGACCAATAATATAAAAGAAAATTATAATTTCTAGTTATTTCTCTCTTATTTGTTTTAAGTTATACAAATATTTAAGAGAGCAAATATTCGAATAAAATAAATTTTTAATTGAAGAAATTTTAGTTTCTTGTCTCATAGAGTAGATAAAATTAAATGTTCAGTGGTTTATTTCCCCATCAATTAATTTAAATAAATCTGAATAGATTCTTAAATTATAGTCCTATTGAAAATGATTAATTTGAATTTAATTTAGTTTTCATTAAAGTCCAATATAATTTCCATAATAACTATCGTTTATTAACAACCCTTATTTGAAAAGTTAATAAATCATTTGTTTATACTAAAAAGAAAGTATTGTGATATATGATTGTTAAATTTTTAATCAGAAACACACCCCTTTTTTTAAATATCTACATAAAATAATACAAAGTCACGGTTCGACTTAGAGGGTCACGATTAATTCTTTTTTTTTATATGGCGCCTGAGGAGTGAAACGCATGTAAATGTGTGGACAAATGTTTGTGTGTGTGTTGTGTGTCGCGAGGTCAGTGACCTGAGCGCCGCGGGGCGGGACTCGATGCAAGGCCCCGCCCTGAGCTGCCGACGGCAAGGATGTATGTCTGGTCTCTTCTTCAAATTTCATCTGACTCTCTTCCACATGCTCCAGATACTCTTTTTTTTTCTAGACGCGCCTCTTTTCCAGAATATTAAATACGTACAGATCTTTTCTTACTTATGAAAATTAGATTGATTGAAATCCCCTAAAGGAGAGATTCTCAACCTATAGAAAGAGTAGGGGAGACTGTTGTACCTTGGACCACTTTTTACATTTTATTTTTTAGCCAAAGTTTTTTGAAATTATTATACTTGAACAGGATCCACCATAGTTTAAACCTTTCAGAACAACATAAGATATTGATAAATTATATATTTGTATAACTTTAGGCAAGAAAATTAAAATCTATTGGATATAAATTGGTCCATGGTACACGATGTTCGTGTACCTTGGACCAGGTTTAATAGACTTTTACGATATCCTTTATAGAGATTAATATACATATTAGGCATATCCAGGCATTCTTATTTAAGCCATTTGGTATCCAAATTGCTTAAATAAAATCATCGGACTGCCTGGGGTCCGAACCCGCGACTTTTGGTATACGAGGTTAGCACGCTAACCTCTACACCAAACCCCGAGGGCCCTACAAGCATTCTTCTTCATCACTGTCCTCGTTATCAGTGGATACAAGGCTTAACGCTTCATCTGAATCAGAGGAACTTGATTTCTGCACAACACATGCGTTCAACGTCTTTGGACCAGCGGTCCAAGGTACACGATGACGTTTGTATCCAAGGTACACGATGGTCTCATTTTAGCAAAAATGGCCACCTACAAGTAAATACCTAACCAATTTTCAAAACAGAGTGAGCGTTTTACTCACCAAAAAATGCGTTATCCACGTAGTCAGTTAGTAGAAATGCTAGTACCAACTTCCCGGAAGCACGGACATTCAACCGACAAACGAAAATTTTACTTTTACTATTAAAATAAGACTTTTGCTACGCAAAACCGAAAACAGAAACTGACAGCTGCAAAACTCAACCTGTGCACTGGTTTGACCACAGTGGTTAAAAGGGATCACCCGGAGTCCGCTAGGTTGCATCACTTACTAGATAAGTGGACTGGTCCAAGGTACACCATGTCCTAGGTACAACAGTCTCCCCTACCCCTTTAATTTCCTATTCCTATTTAAAAAATAGGAAAAATGTTTGGACAAAATATCAATTCTATCCTCGAGTGTTCCCGCTGTTGGCGGACCTCATTCTTTTTTCTCATTCACACAGTCTTTTCGGCAACTTAGGCCATATAAGACTTTGACGATAACTGTTATATTAATAATATATATTGTATATATATATATATATATTGGGGTCCAGGCATTCTTATTTGGACCCTGTTATGCAATAGTGTGTCAAGCGCCAATAAATTAAAAATTGAGTTAAGAACGGAATATTGTTTCAAATGCTATAATTAATGGTATTTTTTATGAAATATGTCCTAAAAAAATTTATATTTAATGTTACTTGCAAAATTGGCAAAACAAATTATATATTATAATTCAATGAAAACAAAAAACTTTAATGTTAATTTTCTCAAAACTCGGTAGGTAGCGCTTGACACACTAATGCGTAACAGGGTCCATTTATGCCATTTTGTATCAAAAGGGCTTAAATAAAATCATCAGACTGCCTGGAATCCGAACCCGCGACCCTTGGTAAACAAGGCCAGCACGCTATTGACGTCTGTTGAAAATATATGAGGAGAGACAGACATACAAAGAACAGGACTGCCTGTCCCAGCTCGGGAAGCTCGTGGTCGCCATCCACGTATCCACAAGATGTGAGCCCCTGAGCTAAATATATCAATATGTTTTATTAAAGTTTTTGTGGTTTGTATTATTATTATTAATGGAGTTATAGCACACAGAAAAAGTAGTCAAAACGTTGTAAAGTATTTATATCAAAACTACTTTGAAACAACTAAAATGTGGTCTATAATTAAAAACTCACATAACAATATTTAATTAAATTTTAAGCATTTTGGGGGTTTCAAACCCGATTCCCACCGTCGTGCACGGGCCTGAACCAAAGCCTGATATTTTATTATAGGATTAAGAGAAGTATAAAGTAAAATATACTAGGTACTTCGGTTTTTGAGTGGGCATATTAAATTCAGCCTTGGCCAATAGTATATCCCTATTAAGTTTTTTTTTTATTTCTTAAAAATTAAATCAAAATGTGGGTGATATATAAAAATTTTATATTATTTAATCAATTTAGTTTCTAAAATTTTTTATAATTTTTAATATAATTATTGTCGGAAATATAATCTTTAAAATATACATTCAAAATTGATCAAGGCTGTAACAGATATAAAAAATTTTTTTAATAAAGTATGACTATACCATATTTTTTTGCTGAAATGCTAACTAAAGTTGCGCCTCTTTGGAAAACAATTTCTAAGAATGTTACACTCAATTTTTTAGTTTAGAAAGAATAACGAGTTCGACAACATCTCCAACTATTAAAAAAAAAATTAACTAAAATTTTTAAACAAATTATTCGACGTTTTGTTCGCGTAGATAAAGTTTGTTATTTTGAACTTTAATGAAATGAATTTCCTTAGTTTGAAGTCCAGTAGAGAGACAGGGAGAGAGGAGGGCATCCGAAGTTGAACTTGATTTAAACAATAAATATATATGAGTGAATCAGCTGTTTTATTAATAGAGCCTTAATTAATCAATCACGAATATATTTTAACTTTAAAACTAACAGATTAGGCTCATCTTTGAGATGTGTGCAGAAAAAAAATTATTATAATAAGAATAAGAAGCTGATTTTTTGTTCGATAAGGAGTAAAAGTTTAAATAGATTGAGACGATGCATCATTGAAATCGTTAAGTTCAAACATCAATTGGCCAATTGGGTTGCCTATTCACAGGCGGATTCGTAGTTTTATTTTCTTTTCCATTGTTTTAATGAATTAGTAGAACCTCGCTTAACGAGCACCTCTTATAACGAGTAATTTACATAACGAGCAAAACAAATTGTAACTTAACAAGCGACGTTTCGCATAACGAGAATATAAAACACGGTCTTCTTCAGAATAAAAAAAAAATCTATTATAAAAAAATAATAGATTAATCGATTAGTTTTCACAATCGATTATTGGAGAAAAAAATCGCTTATTTCTGGGAAAAATGCGTTTGAAAAGATCGGATGAGACAAGTATCGGAAAAAAAGGTCAAATAAATTTCACGGAAGGGGAGGAAAAAACTTCCCGCAGAATTAAAAAAATTCCGTTTTCTAAAAATGGGACGGAAAAAATTTCTTTTCGCTAAAAAAAAGTTAAAATGATTTTCAAGGAAGAGGAAAATATTTTCCGCAGGGGCAAAAAAACTTCGTTTTGCTAAAAAAAGAAAAGGAAAAAAAATTTTGCTAGAGAGAAAAAAAAAGGTATAATCGATTTTTTTTTCGTCTGTCTGGACCCAATAATCGATTATTTTTCATAATCGATAATCGATTATTTTTTTCCATAATCGAACACTCCTATTTAATAAGTGCGCACTTTAAAATTTAGTGATTATAATTTACAAAAAAATAATTCAATTATAAATTTAAATTAATGTTATTATATTAAAGGGTTTTTTATTAAAAACTATCAAATTTTCCATTATTAATAATGAATTATTAGGATCATGATGAAATAAACTCTAATCCACAAATATCGACCTTCTGGTTCCAGTAGCATCGAAGTCTCGCTTGTGATCGCACATTTTCTCAAACTTGTGTTATAGATTGTGTTATAGGTACATGAATAATTAAATTAAATAATAGGAAACTAATCAGGAAATAGATGAAGATGATTCACTCTCCTCAACAATATGTAACTAATTTTCTTTGAATAGACGTTATACATAACATATTTTTTCGACATAGAACGCATTATCGTATTTTACATTAATTTATGAGAAAAATTGTTTCGCATAACGAGTGTTTCGCTTTGCGAGTATGATTCTGGAACGAATTATGCTCGTTAAGCGAATTATATTCTAATAAAATGGAATATATTTTTTTTTTGTTAAAAATTTTATGTTCAATATTTCCATACTAAATAAATTTTTATCAACTTATACCAATATATAAATTTATTTTTATCTCATTTTATAATGATAAGATAACAAGAATGACTTAGGTTAGTAAAAAAAAATTACCAAATATACTAATCAAAAATTATTATTATTTATTTATTTATTTTTTCAATAAATATTAAATTAGATGACTCTACTTATTTATAATAACGGTGGCAAAAATGGCTGGTGGACTCATGATAACATTCATTTTAAATAAATAAATAAATAATTATTTACAAATAATTAATGCATATTTAGAAAATTTGATCTTCAAAATTTTTTCTTATAACATTATCCCAATTTTATTTTGTTGAATTTTTTGTATCCCCTCTCCCCATTCAGGGATATTTTTTTATTGAGTGAAAGGAAGTCAATAATAATAACAAACTTGCTTTGATAAGTTTCAAACACCCTATCAATGTAAACATTGGTTGGAAAACAATCCAAGGCGAACAAACAATAAAAGATCCAGTCACTAAATAATATTGATAAGGTCTTTTCATTTGAATATGTATATATATAGGCCTATAGACTTTGATTAGTACAAGAGGATATATAAATAAAATGGGCGATAAGAAGAAAAAAAAGTTTCGATAACTAAATAAAAAAATTTATCTAAAGAAAAAACTGCAATCAATAAAACCCCTGTCCGAAAATTTTTCTTTAATCAATGAAAATTCATTTATTACTTTTTTTTTTCAAAAAGCACTAAAATTTTCATAATAAAATAAACAAGAAAACATCTTTTAAATGGAAAAAGATTTTATTCAAATTTCAAAGTTGGCAAAGATTGGGATGAGAAAAATAATTACAGCATTTGATTTAAAAAATTCATGGAGAAGATGTGAAAAAGAGACCGTAGTTTTGAGAAAGAAATTAATATAAATAAATTTTAATTCAGCCTTTAAGAAATATATTTACCTTTGGTAATCGAAAGTTGTGTACTGTGCTTGTCACACCAGATTTTTTGTGTCGACATGTATTTAGTTTCCTACAGTACGGTACATTCGATTTTCAAGATGTAAAATTTATATGTGAAAATATTTATATTTTGATATCATGACAACCATTTCTCCTATCTTTTCTATGGAGTACAAGAGTAAAGTGGTCTTCAAAAGATGGCAAAATGAGAATATACATTTTAAAGAGAATCTAAAAAATAATTGATTTTTGAATTAAAAAAAAAAAATCGTTGGAGCAAATTTAGAGAAAATCGAAAAAAACTGAAAAAGTGCATCAGTAAAGTACTAGTACTCTTTGGCCGATTTTGTTCAAAAGCTTGGTGTCACGTCCCATGGGGGTGCCTAACTTAAATATAAAATTTCAACCACCTAGCTCTTTTCGTTCTTGAGATATTGTTCACAGAGAGACCATGTCGCGAAAACCACTTTTTTGGATTCAGGGGACCTCAAAACGTGTAAATCCATCAAAATCTCGACATCGAATTTTTGACATGAATCCAATACTTTCTCTATATATATATATTAACATATATATAGATATGGTAAGAGAAAGTAAAAAAAATATAATAATTTTCAATATAGATTAGGCCTAATCTAACAGGTCAAATAAAAAATAATTGGAAGTAAAATGTTAAACAAAAACATGTATTGAGATAAATTTAAATAAAAAAATAACTTGGAATTTTTTTTTCTTAGTTATATCATTGGGAAAATTTGATCTAAAAAAAAGTGATTATATTTGAATAATTATCAATGCATAAATTAAATTTTTTTCGTAGAAAATTAAAAAAAAAGTCTTTTTCAATGGAATTAGTAGAATCCGTAAGACTTAGAAAAAAAAAATTATTTCACACAACTTTAATTTTTGAAAAGAGATTTTTTTTTATAATTTTTCATAACCGATTGAAATATATTTTTTACGGGTCAAAACCTTTATAATTTTTTTTTTTTTTTTTTTTTTTTTGGATAAGTTTTATCTTTATAAGTTCCATGAGAGATGATTATGTCTTAAATCTCATACAAGGTCAAATACGATATATGGAAAGAAAAACAGCGTAATTAATGTTATCAAACTGAAAGAGTCTAAGCGAGTTGATTTCTTAAATTGGGAAAAATATTTTTCATTTTAAAATGAAAAATATCTTATAATTTAATTATATTTTTTAATTAATAGAAAATTATGAATGAACTAGGGAAAAAAATCTGGTGTGACTGGTCGCACCAGTTTTTTGTGTCGACATGTATTTAGTTGCCGTCAGTAAGGTAGATTCGATTTTCAAGATGTAAAATTTATAAGTAGGGACACACCCACACCCGGGGGCACTAAACCTCTATTCTTAAAAATTCCCTACAATACGCATAAAGAATTTAAGACTATTCAAAGATTAAGAAATCATTTATTTATTTATTTTTTTCTAAAGGTATGAAAGCGTCGATACTTTTAATGGCTTTTATATTTCCTACTAAAATATTAATAGGTATGTCTCTATTTTCTCAATATCAAACATAAATCTTTAATAATTGCTTTCTTGATGGCTTCGCCCCGGAAGATATAAATTCATCTAGAAGAGTTCACTTATATTATTAATCGTTAATTTTTACATGACTATATATCAAAATAAAAAAAAAAATTGATTGAAATTTAGTTTTGAATTAAAAAAAATTGAAAAAAAAATTGGCAGTTAAAATTTTCTTAAATATTAGCTATAAAGGTATTTATTTATTAAATTAGTATGGATTTAAATAAATAGTTTTGAGCTAGTTCCCAGATAAATGAGTTGATAATTTTTTGCTCCAAGCTGAGCTAGACTTATTTGAAAAGTTAATTGCTTTAATCTAATTATAAAATATAACTGGACGGAATATCAACGATTCTCTGATTCATTGATGATACAGCTAACCAGACTTTGACCAGTACTGTCATTAAATTTAAAAGGAATGAAAAAAATATATAATATTGGGCCAATAGTTTGGGTCGGCAACCTGTGGCACGCGAGCCACTTTTGGATGTGTAGGCTCTTTAGTTCTCAAAAAGCTGGGGAATTTATGGTTGAAGTTTAAAGGGTCCCATCAGAAGGTGGCCCGGGATTTATCTCCCTCTGCCTCTCTCTTTCAGCTGCCCTTACACCTGTTCAACTCATGCGGGTAACTAGGACCCTTTTAATTAAAAAAAGTAGGAAAGAATTTACAGTAGTAAATTCTCACTGTGGATTTTCCGGACATTAAGCATTTTCATATTTAAGAAAAAACAAGTGCCTGCTTGAGGATTTGTTTGCTTTCCATGGAATACACAAATGCAAAGAATACATAAAATATTTCTCTATACATTTCCTATGGGAGAAATCGTAAACTTTAAGAATTAATAACTCAAAATTGGAAGTGCTATGAACCAAAACCTATTTTTCCTGAACCAGTTTTTTATGCTGAATACGTATATGTAATTATTATTTTCCTACGACCTTTAGTTCAGGCCGTACTTTTTATGCACACAGACAGATAGACTCCGGAGCAGTGGCGTAGCGAAGGGGGGGGGCAAGGGGGGTCATCATGCCTCAAAGGGGCGCCAAATTGTGCACAAAACAAAAAATTTTGTCTCAAATTTAAAGCCTAGCTTGAGCCAATGACTTTATTTATTTATTAATTTGCAAGTATATTTTACATATAATATTATATGGTTTTCGAATAGGGGGAGGGGCGCTAAAAAGGGATTGTGTCCGGGGCGCGAGTCAAGCTCGCTACGCCAC
>JAKCPI010029140.1:0-17599 GCA_023213315.1 Euborellia annulipes | reverse complement strand
TATAAATGTTATTATTATAAAAGCATAAAAATATATAAATATAGGCAAGATATAGACTAATATGGGATCTGATAATACCGGCTGTTAGGTTAGCCTGCCATCTTTCGCAAGAGTGGTTAACTATTTGACAGTTAATTTTTATTGTAAATAAGCTTATTTTAAATTTTTCTTAATTAATATGTGAATAATAATAATAATAATAAATTCATTTAAAAAATATTAAACAGTTTGATTTTCTATATTTGTTGATAACAAAAAAATTAATTTTCATACATTTTTAATAAGTCATTAAAAATTATAACTTTCTGTTACAATAATCCCATATGAATTTAATTCATTTAAAAAAACCACATTGAAAAATTCCTTATAATAGTCTAGTTTTTTTTCTAAGTATTTAGACGGTCACTCCTACTCCCCCCTTCAAGATATCATTTTCAAAAAGCAATGAAAAAAATCTAAATGTACCTCTACTTTTGTTTTATAATTTTAAAAATAAGAAAGTTCCCACGCCGCGCCCTGTATAACTTTATCATTTTTATTTTTATTTATTATCTAACTTAAAAACTTTAAGCTATCAATTTTAATCTATAATTGATAATAATAAGTACATTGAAAATTATGTTAGGAATTGATGTGAAATATTTTTTAATCTAAGATAACATAATTTGGAAAATGTATAAATTTTATAAAATTTTTAAAAAATGTTATATAATTAATATATATATAGTAGTGGTACATTAGATGTTGAATGTAATAATAATGAATTATCTGTACAGGACCTAAAGATGAATTGATTCGAAAACAAAATTCAAATTGTTTGACCTGTAGAAAAATTTATAAATAAATTTTTTGAAAAATTTTAAAATTTTTTGAATAAACTACTCAGACAATTAGATTCTTGTGTTGACGAGAGAAGCTGTAGAGAATTGGAGAAAATATGATAATAATCCTATGAATAGGATCCTTTTCAAAAATCTGGTGTGTGTGGTTTCACAGCATACAACTTTTTCTTACCTTCGGTAATTTTGTTCTATGCTTGTCCCACCAGATTTTTTATTTTTTAGTATAAAAAATAATCCTTTGTTTACCGCTAATCTGTTGGCCACATCATTTTTTTTTTTAAAGTGACTCTCTTATTGACTTGTCAATTGACCTCTTGATATGACGTTATGGATGAAAAGGAGGTGGGGGGGGGGGGGGGGGGGGGGGGGGGGTGGAGGGAAATTCAAAAGTCACTCGTTCGTTGCTTTCTCGCCAATTTACGATTTCCGTTTCCTCTTTCTTTTTTTTCTCTTCTTTTTTATCCGCATTGCTTGCTTGCCCTTCATATGACACACACCCACACAATCTGAAAGAACCAATCGATCAGAATTGAACGAAATTTACTTATACAACAACCTTAAATAGAAATCCTCATATCAAAAGGTTTGGAGCTTGATCATTTTTTTTTTTTTTTTTTATATAAAGAGGAAATCAAACTGTCTAAAATTAAATAAAAATAAAAAAAAAATCTCGATGGGAAATTGAATTGACCTCTCTCTTCTCTCTATTCATGGAAGTTATAGCCTATATATAGAATAACTCAAAAATAAGACACTTGAAGTTTTTTTTTAAACTATCAGGGCATTGAAGGAATTACGTAGATAGAACACTGAACGGGTAGGGGTCCGCATGCCGCCCGCGGGCCTAATATTGGACAGTGTGTTTTCTAGGGATATTCATACCGAAGTATAGGAAGTCTGATACACAAACTGTTTATGAATTTTACTTTCGGGTATATGAAAAGTTCATATAAAAAAAAAATGAACTTTCATAAACCAATTTATTAAAAGTTTCATAAACGGGTTTATGAAAAATTCCATACACTATTTAAAAAAAAAAAAATTGTCACTCGAGAGGCTTGAACTCGAGCTCTTGGTTTCTTCTCTTCATATGTATGACGCCTTTACCATCTCGACTAGTTACTTTGTTAAGAATATCATACTTTTTACTTTTTCTTACCTCTATATATATGTTAATCTATAGAGAGAAGTATTCATGTCAAAAATTCGATGTCGAGATTTTGACGGATATACACGTTTTGTGGTCCCCATATTCCAAAAAAGTGGTTTTCGCGACATGGTCTACTTGGTACACAACTTTCGATTGCCGAAGGTAAGAGAAAGTTGTGTGCTGTGCGCCAGTCACACCAGATTTTTTTATAACTTAATAAACAAGTTTATGAATTTGATTTCGTTAGGACCATTTATTTTTTTAAGATAAAAGAAAAAAAAATTTTTTGCAAATAATTTAATAATCAATTTAAATACTTTGCATCGATGTGTATATTTTAATCATTAAAATGCTGTTTATATTTGAGATAATTGAGCCATCATCGTGATTAATTTATAATTGACATACCGTTTATAAATGTAAATATTTTTATACAAATGATTTTTTTTTTTTTAATTTTAAAATTATATTTATTTTTTCTTAATTTAAATATTTTAATAATTAATTTACATATTTGAAAAATGAAATATTTACTGATGCTCGAGGAAAAAATATAACAAAAATAAATGAATTAGTGACTTAATAAGCTGTATATATTTATAATTTCCGCACATGATTAAAAAGGCCGCCGTAGGTGGGCGGAGGTGCTAGTTAAATCTGATTGACTTTATTCTTCCAGATTTAAGATGAACTTTTTATGCCAAATAACATAGGCTTATTTTTAAGTATTATATGACCATAAATCGGTGGGTTATTCTTAGTGTCGTTGGTGGTACATTTTGTCACATTTAATCGCTAACGCTAACGCCACCGACATCCCCCCGGTGGTGTGCACCATGCCGTGAAACGAGCCAGGAAACGCGCCGGGAATTCACGAACGAGAGAGAATTACGTCCGTAATGTATGGCAACTTCTGTGTGTGTGTGTGTGGGAGAGAGAGGAAATATTCCAAGGAAATATGCAGAGACCTCCCCCCACCCCTCATCCTTAGTCGTTTTTACACACATATCCCACCCAAAAAGCGTCTCCGAAATTGAACCAAAATTGCCAATTCTACACTATAACCTATAAAGAAGGGTAAAATATATCCTAAGCCAGCTTGCAAAGATTTCCCTCTCTCTTCTTTCTTGAGAGAGTGAGTGAGTAAGGCATTAAAAGCAGTAGAGAAATTGAATAAGAACGCATATATATAAATTATATATTGGAAAAAAAATAAAATAAACATGATCCATTGATTTCAATAAAAAAAAATCTCTCTCTCTCGATTTAATTTAAAAGAAAAATAAAAAAAATGTTTTCATCTTGAATGCCCAATTCAAAACGTTCCAGAACGTGGCAAGGGCTAATTGAAATATTCACCTTAACTTCTTTTTATACTATAAATTCTACAAAGAAATAAAGATAAAGTATCTTAAATATAATCAGAAGAACTCCGTTTATTTTTTAAACCCTTTTCGGCTACTGAGGCCATTTAGGGGTTTGATTTTATTATATAAATGTTTAAATACATAAATCGATGCCTACCGGACACGCTGATTTCTCTGGGTCACCAATTCCAAGCTTTCGCCGCGCTTGGCTGCGCTTAACGGCAATAATTAAAAAATCAAGTTCTTACCTTATATGTTGGATAGAAAAAAAAATTTATAAATCATCATTTTACCCTTCTAATTGTTTGAGGCACGCTATTGTACAGTGAGTGCCACAATTAAGTCCCCATCTGATAGCTAGAGCCTTAAGTAGGCCTATATGGTATATGGTGAAATAATTTTAAATTTGAAAACGTAAAATAAAATAATCTGTGCCAGATTTTACGTTTTATTTTTTCGGTCATTAAAATTATTTCACCTATACACCATATTACTATACCATATACTTAAGGCTAAAGCTATCAGTTGGGGACTTAAATTAGGCACTTAATCAGTAAAGTGGCGGAAGGAAAAGAATTAAGATTCGATGGATATACACGTTTTGAGGTCCCCTGAATCCAAAAAAGTGGTTTTCGCAACATGGTCTGTCTGTCTGCGTGTGTTCAATTTAAAGGAATTGAGCTAGTAGGTTGAAATTTTATATTTAAGTTAGTCACCCATCTAAGGCGTTAAAATAAGCTTTTGATCAAAATCGGCCAAAAAGTACTAGTACTTTATTGATGTACTTTTTCAGTTTTTTTTTTTCGATTTTCTCAAAATTCGGTC
The DNA here is from genome assembly GCA_023213315.1 of Euborellia annulipes. Taxonomy (NCBI): domain Eukaryota; kingdom Metazoa; phylum Arthropoda; class Insecta; order Dermaptera; family Anisolabididae; genus Euborellia; species Euborellia annulipes. The sequence goes on along the minus strand of JAKCPI010029140.1, from coordinate 13,415 downwards.
CAACAATTTTGATTAAAATTCAAAAATCAATTATTTTTTAGATATTCATAAATAAATTAATTTTTAGATTCTCTTTAAAATGTAGATATATCCTCAAAAAATTGTTTGAGGCACACTTTACTCTTTTTTTTTTTTATCGTTTATGGTCTTTTTCGGCATCGGGAGCTATTTAGACGCCGCCCCATATTATAGTTGCTATGCAAACAAATATAAATATTTTTCTCTGATTATAAATTCCAGTATTCCGAAAGTTGAGTGCTGTGTATACACTCCGTCCTATTACTGAATTTTTATTCAAGTGACTGTAGTGAAGTTTACTATATTATGTTATGGTGTATTACGTTACTTATTATATAATATTTCAATAAATTTACATATTAAACTTATTTTTTTTTTAATTCAAAGAAGCGTGGTGACCCGAGTGTTTAATGTTATTTCCAACGCACCGTTGGTCTTCAAAAGGTTGGGAAACTCCGGCCTAGACTAATTTCCTAGGACTCTTGGAAAGCGAAAGTTGTGTCAGTCACTCCAGACCCAATTAAAATCATTCAATATTATGCTGGTCACATCAGTTATTTCCGCCTTTATTGAATAAATGGACAATAAAAGACAAAAAAAGGTTTTGTTTCTCTTTTCTGCGTGCAATTGGAGGGGAAAAAGCGCTACGCCGAACCCTTGGATGAATAGAATACACTTTTTTCTCTATTAATTAAAGACTAATTATTTTTTATTTTTTTAGGATAAAACCAAGTTATTGTTAATTTTCCTTCTCCCTTTTTTTTTTGCTACGTGATTCACTTCAATGAAATTAATAAAAAAAACTCTTGATCTCTTTTTTATCTCTTTCTTAGCCAAAGTTTCTTCATTCTATTATTATTTTTAAGGCTTTTTTTATCTTTTGTTTTTGTAAATAAAAGTAATTATATTATTCTTTTTTTCTTATATTTGTAAAAGCGGTTAAGTCGAGAAAAAAAATATTAAAGATGCATATCCAGAGTAAAAAAATGATCGAGGGATCCACACGCCCGCAGCAGGTCTGCATTGTGAACCTTTAGGGACACACAGAGATATATGTGTCCACTTTCTATCTACTGTGTGTGTCCCTGGTGCGGGCGTATGTATCCCTGTGTGTCCCTGATGTGGACGTGTATATATATCCCTGTGTGTCCCTCAAGGTTCACTATGCAGACCTGCTGCGGGCGTGTGGATCCCTCGATCATTTTTAAACATTTTTACTCGGGATTCCATTACGAACTACATTAAAATCTATATACCAGAATATAATTCCATATTATCTAAAAATCTGGTCGCCCAGTAGATTTTTAGTGCCGAGATATATTTGGTTTGCCATAGCACCTTAGTTCTTGCTTGATTATTTGCATTTCATAAGTCATAAAAGAGTAAAGAGTGCTTCTAAAAAAAAAGATTTCAAGGGCGAAATGAGAATATACATTTTAAAGAGCTTCTAAAAAATAATTGATTTTTGAATTTTAATCAAAATCTTTGGAGCGAATTTTGAGAAAATCGAAAAAACTGACTAGACTTTTTGCCCGATTTAGGTCAAAATTTTATTTTCACGCCTCAGGAGGGTGCCTAACCTAAATATAAAATTTCAGTTTCGTAGCTCAATTCTTTCATGCTTAAAATCGTTACACACAAACACACAGACAGACCAATTTACTGGATCCAGTTTCTTGAATTGAGGGGACCTTAAAACGTGTATATCCATCAAAATCTCGACTTCGAATTTTTGACATGATCGCAATACTTTCTCTCTATATATATCATATATAGGGCAAGAGAAAGTAAAAAGGGGTGTTTAAAAATTGCAGCACAAGGGCTCAGAGGGAGGGTTCCCCTTTCGCTGATATCGAAAAACGAAAACTATTATGTTCTAAAAGAATCGGAAATTCAAATTCAAAAGCGCCAAAAAATTAAAAATTGAGTTAAGCACGGAATATTGTTTCAAATTATAATTAATAGTATTTTTTATGAAATATGTCCTAAAAAAATGTATATTTAATGTTACTTGCACAATTAACAAAAAACTTTAATGTTAATTTTCTCAAATCTCGGTAGATGGCGCTTGACACACTAATGCGTAACAGGGTCCAATTATACCGTAGTACGGAATGGAGTTTATTGAAAATAATTTATACTTTTTGAATTAAGTTGCTTAATAAGATAATTATCTTAACAAATATGGACTTGATCACTTTGACGTCTCATTGATTATTAATTAAATAAAATAATTTTTTTTTGTTTGTATTTATTCAAAAAATGACACGTCAACAACAACAACAACAACACCTGTCACAAAAGATTTATTCATTTATCATGAAATTAAATTTAAATTTATTATTAAAATAATTGATAAAAAAAAATCGTTATTGTACTTGGAGAGAGTGAAAGTGATGGAATCAAATATTTATTTGTTTTAATAAATTACAAATAAATTAAATTCATTATTCGTAATAATTTGGTTTTCATTAAACCAAACAGAGGAAAGTTTTTTTTTTTATTATTATAAATATATATATATAAATAGGCCTTAATGGATGGATTAAAGAATAGAGTTGTTAAAAAATTTTGGACTCTGCAAAGAGGTCCACCGCTCTTATTTGCTTTTGAACACCAAAATGAGGGGGACTTTGAGGAAATATTGTATATTATATACAGGGTAGTTGTCGTGTGAGTTGGAGTAGATTCAAAAGAGGGGAAGAAGTCACTCTCCTTTTTCCCATTCACACTTTTATAACCATGTGGGCTGCCTAATTAAAAGGGGTCCCCATCTTTTTGTTTTAATCTCGTGACTTGTCTATCTTTTAAAAAACTAAATTTCCCCATCGATTGGGATATTTCTTGTTCCGTGTGCTTGTCACACCAGTTTTTTTTGTGTCGAGTTATATTTAATTTCCGACCATATATTTGAATTCAAGATGTAAAATTTATAAAACATGAGAAAATATTTATATTCTGTTACCATGGCAACCATTTCTCCTATCTTTCCTATGAAGTACAAGAGTAAAGTGTGCTTCAAAAGGGCAAAATGAGAATATACATTTTAAAGAATATCTAAAAAAATAATTGATTTTTGAATTTTAATCAAATAGTTGGAGCGAATTTTGAGAAAATGAAAAAAAAAACAGGAAAAGTACATTAGTAAAGTACTAGTACTCTTTGGCCGATTTTGTTTAAAAGCTTCGCGTCACGTGCCAGGAGGGTGTCTAACTTAAACATAAAATTTCAGACACGTAGCTCAATTCCTTCTTGCTTAAAATGAACACACAAACAGACAGACACACAGCAGATAGACGTGTTGCAAAAACCACTTTTTTGGATTCAAGGGATCTCGAAACGTGTATATCGACAACGACTTCGAATTTTTGACATGAATCCAATATTTCCTCTCTATATATGTGCATATATAGGGAATAGAAAGTAAAAGAACTCTGGTGATGTTTCAAGGAAAATTGTTGTAATACAGAGGACTATTTTTTATGAGGGAAATGTCTTAAGGCATAAAAACCAGGGCTGGGGTTTTGGGGAAAAAATATGCGACGCCTACACCGATAAAGCAAAAGTGCCCTCACACCCTCCTATAGCAGGGGTCGGCATCCGCGGCTTATCCAAATTGTGTGGCTCTTCAGCCTGTCTAAAATATATAAATTATTTTAAGTTTATTGTGTATTGAACATATATTTTAATTTTTATAAGTATAATAATTCTATCCACCATATGTTTATAAAGATCTGATTCTTGGTAAGATTTTAAAGATTATTCAAGGAAAAATGGCTCTCTACTTAAAATAGTTTGCCGAACCCCTGTCCTATGAGAAAACTTTTTTGAGCCTCCCCGTTTGGCGATTTTGGGACCTAGTATTTTTCCTGGACTCTCCATAATGTCCTCTGTAAGAGTTCAAAATTTTATTTCGAAACTCCTACGATAATTTGGTCGAACAGATATATAGACAGCAATTTTTTTTAGACACACACACAGTCAACAAAATACGTGTTTCGATACTTTGAAAAGATAAAATTTATAGCTCTTTTAGTATTTTTTTTTACAACAACCCCCTCTCATCCCTTGACTGAGTAAATAAATAGGGGCACGCCATGGCGTATATAGAATTTTTCCAATGAACCAACCAGACGTGATTTTTGAGATAATGGCAGGCTTTCGGTTGTCATTTTAGAAATTATTTTCCATGATCCGATGTTTATGAAGCTATTAGGGGTGGGATGGACGTCCCCCACCTCTTTTAATAAAACAATTTGTCGTGGGATAATTACTAGTAGAAGGGATATTACACTTATTTATTTACAAGTCAAAGGGATTTCCTCTTCCTTTAATTAACTCTCGCTTGCTGCTCTTATAAGATAGGAAGAAGCCAAAAAAAAAATAACAGAATTTGATTTTAATTAACATAATCAATTAAAAAGCCGAGAATTGCTGAGTAAGATGAAGGGAGGGTAAATTGACTCAACGTCGGTCAATATTTGAATCCGTATAAGTGTTTATACTGGACTTAAAATTCTAAAGGATAAAAATTATTCAAAAAAATAATTCGATTTGTTTAACAAACGCCGCCCACCTTCGGCAGGTTTCGCGCCTAGCCAGGGATGCTTCATCCCCCTGAGCCCTATTCCAACTGCAGCGGACCCTCGCTTTTTCTTTCCTATATTTCGTTCCAAAGCCCTACTGGAAAATACAAGGGGTGCTATTGCGCATATGTCTCTATCCTGGTCTCCCATTGGAAAAGATTTAAAAAAATACTCATACTTAAAAAATACTCGATACTTTATTGGTATCGATACTTTTCTTTCCACACTTTACTGGTATACATACTTTACTTTCGACACATCCAAGCCCCCTGGCATATTTTAATGTTGTTCCTTTTTACTTTCTCTTACCTATATATAAATATTTCTATTCTAATCTAATCTATGTATATGTCAATTCAAAAATTCGATGTCGAGGTTTTGATGGATATACACGTTTAGAAGTCTCCTGAATCCAAAAAAGTGGTTTTTGCAACATGAACTGTCTGTGTGTGTGTGTGTCTGTCTATGTTTAATATAAAGCATGAAGGAATTGAACTACGAGATTGAAATTTTATATTTAAGTTAGACACTCCCCTGAGGCGTGAAAATAAGCTTTTAAACAAATTCGGCCAGAGTACTAGTACTTTAATGATGTATTTTTCAATTTTTTTTGATTTTCTCAAAATTCGCTCAAACGATTTTGATTAAAATTCAAAAATCAATTATTTTTTAGATGCTCTTTGAAATGTATATTCTCAATTTGCCTTTGAAATCTTCTGAAGACCACTTTACTCTTATTCTTCATAGGAAAGATAGAAGAAATGGTTGCCATGGTAACAAAATATAAGAATTTTACATCTTGAATTCAAATGTACCCTACTGTTGGAAACTAAATATATGTCGACACAAAAAATCTGGTGTGGCAAGCACAGAACACCACTTTCCATTACCGAGAAAGTTGCGTGCTGTGCGACAGTCACACCAGATTTTTTATTTATTTATTTTTTTTGTTGATAAAGATAAATTCTTTGCTTTTCCTTTTTGAGAAAAATAAAGTACCTAATCAAAAATAAAAAAATCTGGTGTGACTGGCGCACAGCACACAACTTTCTCTTACCTTCGGTAATCGAAAGTTGTGTACTGTGCTTGTCACACCAGATTTTTGTGTCGAGATATATTTAGTTCCCGACAGTACGGAACATATGAATTCAAGATGTAAAATTTATAAGTATGGGAAAATATTTATATTTTGTTACCATGGCAACCATTTCTCCTATCTTCCCTATGAAATACAAGAGTAAAGTGGTCTTCAGAAGATTTCAATCGCAAAATGAGAATATACATTTTAAAGAGCATCTAAAAAATAATTGATTTTGAATTTTAAAAAAATCGTTGGAGCAAATTTTGAGAAAATCGAAAAAACTGAAAAAGTACATCAGTAAAGTACTAGTACTCTTTGGCCGATTTTGATTAAAAGCTTATTTTTCCGGTCCCGGGGGGTGTTTAACTTAAATATAAAATTTCAACCTCATAGCTCAATTCCTTCATGCTTAAAATTGAACACACACCCACCCACCCACACACCCACCCACCCACACACCCACCCACCCACAGACAGACCATGTCGCGAAAACCACTTTTTTGGATTCAGGGGACCTCAAAACGTGAAGATCCATCAAAATCTCGACATCGAATTTTTGACATGAAACCAATACTTTCTCTCTATATATATATTACATATATACATAGGTAAGAGAAAGTAATAATTGAATGTTTAAGTTATTTAAAAATCAATAATATGAATTAAAAGTTGTTGTCAAGTAGAGAGCGTTATTAATTGTCTGAGTAATAATAGATAGAACTAGGAAGAGAAAGTGGCGTAGTGAGGGGGTCGGGGGCGAGGGGATTCATAAAGGGTGATGGGCGTTAAAAATGGCATTAATAGCAGCAGCAGTAGCACAACACAACGCTGACTTGACCCAAAAGCTAATTAAAGTTTATTAATTACAAGCTATGCGACCAAATTAGTGCCTCGCCCCCCCATCCCCTCTTCGGTTCCACTCTCGCTTTCCTGCTTCGATTACAATATATCATCCTTCCAATTTACTAGTTTAGAGGCAGTTCGTTATGTCAAAAGACCCGACCGGAGGTATGAGAGAAAGGGAATGGAAACAGACAGACAGTCAGACAGACAAAACATGCAAACTTTTAACACAAGAATCCTTTTGAATAGGTGTACGTTAGAGTTTGTTATTTAATTAAGAAATTATCTTTTTACGAAAATCATTGAACTAGAAATTATTTATTATCTCCCAACTTTGGAAAAGACCCTGGGCTGTAGTGGTTTCATCTCTTAAGGAGGAGGCGGGAGGGGGTTATTCAGAATTACCTAAATAAATTTTTGATAATTCAGAACTATTTTTCTTTCCCATTCTCTTAAAACGAATTAGAGATTAGATCAAAAAATTTTTAAACGCAGCCAGCCAGATCACCTCCGAAATGAATAAGTCATCTCCATAGAACTCAACATTCATTTACCAAAGATAAGAGAAAGTTAAATTTTTCGCGCCCTTTGCCCAACTTCCCCCAATTTTTGAACCACTGAAATAGTATATTTAATAATAAATAAAGTAAACAATAAATAAAATCTGATGTGACAAGCACAGAACACACTTTTCATTACCGAAGGTAAGAGAAAGTTGTGTGCTGTGCTTGTCACTCCAGATTTTTTGTGTCGAGATATACTTAGTTTGTACATTTGAATTCAAAATATAAAATTTATAAACATGGGAAAATATTTATTTATATTTTGTTACGATAGCAACCATTTCTTCTATCTTTCCTATGAAGTACTGTACAAGAGTTGAGTGTGCTTCAAAAGATTTCAAACCGAAAATGAGAATATACATTTTAAAGAGTATCTAAAAAATAATTGATTTTTGAATTTTAATCAAAATTGTTGGAGCGAATTTTGAGAAAATAAAAAAAAAAACTGAAAAAGTACATCAGTAAAGTACTAGTACTTTTTGGATGATTTTGATTAAAAGCTTATTTTCAAGGTCCAGGGGGACGCCTAACTTAAATATAAAATTTCGACCTCCTAGCTCAAATCCTTCTTGATTAAAATTGATTAAAATTGAACTCACACTCACACAGATAGACCATGATGCGAAAATCACTTTTTCGGACTCAGGGGATCTCAAAACGTGTAATTTCGACATCTAATTTTTGACATGAACCCAATACTTTCTCTCTATAAACTACATATATACATAGGTTAGAGAAAGTATTAAAAAAAAAAAAAACATTCACACTTTTTTCTCATTTACACTCACATTCACACAGTTTTTTCGGCAACTTAGCCCATATAAGACTTTTACGACCGTTGTATTGAATATATATATTGGGGGTTCAGGCATTTCTGTTAGAGAAAGTAAAAAAAAATTAATATTTCCTATTTATCCATCTATACAAAGAGAAAATTAAGAGATTTTATTTTATCTTAAAAAAAAATTCATGCCTCAATATGGGTGTATCTGTGAAATGTCAAAAGTCGAGAGAAGAGAGAGACTCTTCAAACGCCTCCTATCTAAATCTAAATCTTCATAAAAAAAGGAACTCTTTAGATTGAGATAAAAAAGATCAGAATTGAATACAAAAAGCGCAAATACTGCAAAATAGATATTATTCCTCTCTCTTTCTCTCTTTTGAAAGAGAGTAAAAAGACTTTTGATTATCTATCATCTATCCTTAAACCAATTTCAATTTTTCTTATTTGTGTAGGCGTGTGCTTATTCAAGTACATTTGGAAAAAAAAAATTCTTACTTCGCATTTTATTTTTTCTCTTTCTTTTTCTCTCATCTCATGGATTATTAATGACGAAAATTAAAACTTATTATAGACCTATAAAATTTGAGATTCAATAGTTTTTCTTTGCGACGTTTAGTCTCCAAAATCACTTGGAGCGGGTTTCTTCAGTTCTAGTTAACTAGCAAACTATTCAGACCGTTGGCAAAACAATATAATAAACAAGAACCCTTAAATTTCTAATAAAAAAAAAAGTTTTTTATATATAATTAGCTTTCTGAGGTATAAGGAAAGTTCTGTGAAGTTAGCAACTTAAGGTGCGCGTCTCGGGGTGCTGATTTTGGGACTTTCCAGCGGCCACAATTTAGAAGCTATCGACCTCAAATTTTTTTTAAATTAAAGCTATTTAAAATATCTACAACTTATAGAAGCCCTTTTTTTGATTTTCGAAAAAAAAAAATTTTTTTTTAGATTAATCGCATTAAATAAAAGATATTTTAAAAAAAGGAGCTCTATAAGTTGTAGATAATTAAATTAGTAATCATTGTGTTAAAAAATAATTAATTTTTTGCCTTTAATTAATTAGCTGGAAAGTCTAGAATGAAATGCAATTTGTCCCTTGTTTTCCTATGGGGAACACTAACGCCATCTCTTGTCGCCTAGAGGAACTCGGTAGTCAAAAGCTTTCTAACGACTTTTCGAGACGCGCACCTTAATAAAGGCATAATTTTTAAAAATTGTTAAAAATAAAAATTAAAATAATTAAAACTAATTAATTTTTTAAAGAAAATTAAAATATATTTTTGTCCCATGATAAGGGATGCAAACTCCAGATCTCTAATTCAAGAACCCTACCACTGTGCTACAGTCTAGGGGCATAGAATCAAATTATTAATTTTCTCAACAAAAAACTCCAGAGTAAAAATGATTAAAAATGATCGAAGGACACCAGGGACACACATAGTAGATCGAAAGTGACCGGAAGAAAAATGTGTTTCCCTGGTTCGGGCGTGTGGATCCCTGTTTGACCCTGGTGCCGGCGTGTATATTAAATTAAATTCTTGTCAATTTCAAACAATAGTAATAATTATAATATTAATAATTTAACATCAAAATATTCAATTAAATTTGAAATGCACTTCCATTATTTTATGTGAATTATTTTCTGATGATGATTGCGTGTAGATAAATTGCAAATTGTAATCTCACCAACTGAAGAGCTTAAATGAGTTTTTAGAAGTAATTTTAAACAAAAGGGTGCTTGCTCTAAGACCTGTCAACCTACGGCCTTTGAATATATTAGATAAAATTTTTGAAACTACAATAATTCTCTTGTTAGTATGATTCATAAAACCAATTTTAGCAAAACGTTTACAAGTCAGGAGAGAGCAGAGTAGATAATCAAATATTCTTTTAAATGCATACGATAAAGAAATATCATATCGCCCCCTTCCCGATGAATTAGGTAGGAGGAGAAGATCTGAATACTCTCCTCTCCTCGCCTCCAAATGAATTAATTTCAAAGAATATATTAGGAATTTCTAATTGGGTGTTATTTGACGGGTTGGCAAAATATTCGTATTTTTTTTTATTTAATCGATATTGACCCGACTAATTAACGTTCTAGCCAGAAAAAATCTTGAAATTTACTTGTTACGAAAGAATTATTGCGTTCAAACTTCTAGCATATTAAGATTGTTTCAGTTCTACACTAGGGATGGAAAAGTCGACTCTGACTTTAGTCAAGAATCGATCTTTTACTCGGAAAATAATCGACTTTTTAGAATCGAGTTGAAACTCTTTCAAGTCGATTAGAATCGATTCTCACTTGACGACTTCGACTTTTTTCTTACAATACTTAGTATCCGATGGTAATATAGTTTGTAACGTTTTCATTGATTGACTTTCTTCTTTCTTTTAAAACCTACACATAACACCATTCAACACGCTTTCTAAGATCGGTTAGTGAACATATGTGGCATTCTTAACTCAATATTTTAATGTTTTATTTTGATTCGCTCAGGGACCCATATCTTGTGGGTACGTGGATAGCGACCACGAGCTGCCCGAGCTGGGACAGACAGTCCTTTGTATGTCTGTCTCTTCCATCCTCTTTCCAACAGGCGGCCAGACCGTGCGACGGGCGGGCCTATTCTATTTCTTCCGGTCGCAAAAAAGCGTGATATGACTGGAGGGTAAAAGTGAAAACCGCCGACCCCGCATCGCGGGAATAAGACGAAGACAGAAGAAAAAGAATGTTTTATTTTGATACTCAACTTTCATATTTTATTTCAATGTTCGGTGCCATATCACGTGCAATTTCTAGATAGAATATTTTTCTTTTATAAAAATATTGAAAACAATATTTGTGTGTGTTGTATTTAATAAAATGTTTAAATACTTTATACATATTATATTATAAATAAATAAATATATTTAATATATACTTAGTAATCTCCTAAGCAAGAGTTGTACTGTTTTTAAAAAGTCGACTTGAAAGTCGAAAAGTCGACTTTCAGAAATGATTGATCGATTCCCAGAATCGAAAATCGACTTTTCGAGCGCCTTTTCCATCTCTATTCTACAGCCAACCAATGATTTGATTTATTAACAATGTACCTATCGTTATCCAGACAAGATAATAAAATTGCTTACCCAACTTACGACTTTTTTTCATGGTTAAATAATTCTAAATAATTTAACCCAAGAGTAACTAGGGGTGGTGAGTTCGCTTTACCTGCTGTTGTCGATTGAATTTTTTTTTGTTCATTAAAAAAAAAAATCCCTTTTTTTCAACGGGAAGACAAAAAAAAGAGTAGAATAAAATTGCCATTAATGTATTGAAATATAGATTGACGTTATTCGCAATAAAATACGGTAACGTTTTATGTATTATATACATAAATAAGTAAATCATAAAGGTTTTTTATTAATGTGCATTTATTAATTAAATTCCATTCCTATGATTTTTTTTATAAAGGATATGATTAATAATTTAAACTAAGTGTTTTTGAATAGGTGGAATGGGAGTTAGAAAAATAAATGTTTATTTATGATTATAAATTATTTTTTTATATTAGATCTCATTTATTGGACGAATTTCAATAAAAAAAAAAAAAAAAAAAAAAAACAAATACATTTGTAAATTTAAATAAAATTTTACTTTCTCTTATTTAGGTATTTTTCGATATATGGGGCCATGTTAACACAGCTCATATTATTTTAACTAGTCAAAATATGACGGTCCATACTTCCCATGGCCCAGAGAATCAAACCCAGGATCTCCAGCCTATCTGAGGAATCCATGTGCTTACCTTTGTATTGTTGGTGTTAATCGAGTTCCGGGGGACTTGTGAAAATGGTTGCACACTGATGCCCCCGATAGGCTGGAGATCCTGGGTTCCATGAAACTTTTGGACCATTAACAAATAAATATATATTCACAAAATAGTGTATTATTTAATTATTCTCAATATGTTATTTAGAGTTTACAATAAAATAACAATAATCTTACAACACAAAGTATTAGATAATACAAAATCATAGCAAATTCATTATTATTTTAAATTTTATTTTTAATAAAATTATAATAATACATTTTTAATAGGTCTGTTCTTTTCACTTGCCACTGCAGTATAATTTACACATTTTGCCCTGCATTTTGTTCATTTCATTTTTTGCTAGCAAAACTTGAGCCTTTTCACCAAGATACCTTTTACCATGGCAAGTGAAACGAACAAACCAAATGTATTAAAGTATTAAGACTTGCTTGTTGTATATACCTATATGCTATACTCTAGCATTCCCATTTTTTTTTTTTTTTTTTTTTTTTTTTTACTTTAAATCCTCAATCAGTCTAAGTACTAAATCTCATAATAATCCTTGATAAGTGAGATCAAGACAAGTGCCTAATCAATTTATAGCTCTTTTTTAGGTATATAGGCCTAATCTATTCCCATAGGGCTGGCTGGCACCCGACCACTCTGCAATTAATTCGGAAACCTTATTAGGGGTCGCTTAGTAATCACATTAACAGTTTGATATACAGTGTGGCTCACGGTGGATGATACTTAATGGTCTTAGAGTAGAGAGAGAGAGCGCATATTAACAGTAGCAGCGCTAATCTCTCTCGCTTGTAATCCAGGGTCCAGAGTTCGATGTATTGTATCACCCATCCCCACCTTTGACGTGATAATATTGTTTATATGCTTGGGTCGTGTTTATAAATATAATTAGGTGCAAATCAAATAGGGAGAGTCTCGTGTTAATTATAGATCTCTCTGTTTGTAACGTTGGTTTAAGTCAGCTCAGAGATATAGAGACACAAACAGACGAATAGAACTAACTAGTGTTTATTTAAATCACGAAAAAGATTAGAACAACCCTTTCAAATTGCATACTTATCTTTGATGGGATTAGCACAGAATTTATGAGGATGTTTGAATACATTCTAAAACTCTAATATTAATTTATCAATGACCAGATATGCTTAAATATTTATTTATTGAATTTTTGATTAATTCGCCGTCTTTTACTTGTTCCCAAGTCATCCGACTTGAGTCAGATGTATATTAGACCATGTCCCTTTTGGCGAATTTCGACGAGAGAGATAAAGGCAGCATCAATGCTGAGAGCTCTGTCAAACAAGCTCCCCTTATCCCTAGGCTTACCTGAACACGATAGAGAGAGACTGTCACCTTCAGCGTAGGCTACCGTTTAACTAATACAACCAAGGACCGGCTGCTTCACTTCTAGTCAACTAGCAAACTTATCAGACAGATAGCAAATCATCGATATTGTAAATAAAAACACGCTTAACTTTCGAGTTTAAAAAAATGAGCTTTTTCACATATAATTAACTATCTGAGGTATAAGGAAATATTTAATGAAGGCAATATTTATAAAAAATCTAGTGACAGACAGCACACAACTTTCTGTTTCCTTCGGTAATCAAAAGTTATGTTTTGTGCTTGTCACGCCAGATTTTTTGTGCCGTCATAAATTTAGTTTCCGCCGATATATTTTTTACTTTCTCTTACCTATGTATATATGTAATATATATA
>JAKCPI010029139.1:0-56817 GCA_023213315.1 Euborellia annulipes | reverse complement strand
AAGCGGGTGGGGCGTGGGCGATTCCGAAGCCCTTGCAAAGAAGATGGAAGATTCACAGCTCAGTTGGTCAAATTGGCAAATATGCGGCTAACTTTCATTTTTTGGGCTGATCTTTACAAATTTAAAGTTAAATATACTTAATTAATATACTATTAATGTTAATGTTCTTCTATGTCCTTCAATATTTCCATATTTTATCTAAAGCGGTAGAAATTATTCTTTGTCAATAATTGAAAAAAATTCTTCTTGCAAGGGCTTCGGAGTCCCCCACGCCCCGCCCGCTTTATTCTATATATTTTTTTTAGTTGAGGGATGTTTAAGGAAGGGTGAGATGGGTTTGTCGAAAGCTGAAATATGTAGAAAATCAGTGAAAAAACTGTGCAAAATCAGAAAAAATCGATCATTTTTAATGATTTTTTTGCATTTTAAGGGACAAAATCCTCCCCCACATCCCCCCTTGGATCCAAATGTTAATGTTTTTTAACTTTTCACTTCTCTAGACCTTCTGAAGAAATGTTAAGGCTAAAATATTCCTTTTCATCCCTCCAAATTTTTTCGTGGCCCTATCATTAACGAAAAGGGGTGGAAATAAGTAGGGGCTGCCCCCGAAAACGGTACGTGCTGGGGGAAAACGAAGGTCATATTTGCATTCAGGAGGTCATTTTACTTAAGAACCTGAAGGAATTTTCTCGGGGCTTTTTTCTTGTAGTACAGTGTTTTTAACACTATTTACTAAATGTTAACTCTTTGGCTTTAAATTTTTGTTTACAAAATAGCTATTTGAGGCAAGGAAGTGATTTTGAATAGCATTTTTTAACGCTGATTTTTTTACATTACTTTTTAACCATTTGTTTATGTGTACCCATTTGTTAATTTTAAATTTTAACGCCTGTTTTTAGAGAATAGACCTGTATAACAGTGTTTCCCAACCTTTTGAAGTCCACGGCACCCCAAAGGTGCGTTGTGAATAACATTACACACTAGAGGCTCTCTTCCTTTTTTTTCCCCTAGCAAAACGAAATTTTTTTCCGCCCTGCGGGAAATTTTTTCCCTTTCGTGAAAATCATTTTTTCCTTTTTTTTTTTTTAATAAAACTAAATTTACACCATAATATAGTAAACTTTAATTTTTTTTCGTTTATCTAAATATCTTGGACTTTGCATTCCATTTATTCGAACATTTAAAAAAAAATTTTATTTCTATTTCTTCATTCGTTTTCTTTTTTTTTTTTTTTTTTCTTGTTATGAAAATGAGAAAATAGAGTTTATTTGACAAGTATTTCATTTATTGAAAATTAATAACTAACAAAAACTAGAAACAACAATAGAATCTATTTTGAATAATTCAAAAATAGGATTTAATATTTTCTCTCTACCAGAAATAGATTTTAAAATAACGCCTATATCAATTTATAAAATGGCTTTTATATCGTCAGGTCGATTTAATGAATACAAATCAACTCAGAGAGAGAGGGATGATTTAAATTGCAACTTGCAAGTTATGTCTGAAATGGATTGCTTTCGGTCAATAGTTGAGTGAGGGGTGTTTGTTTTCGTCAGGAACGAAGGGCTCCGACGATACTAATGTTATTGGCATGGATGCTGCCCTGGGGATCGAACCCTGGGTCGGAATGACCCTACCGCCCCCACCGACAAGGACGACGACTTAGAACACACAGGTTCAGACTATTATAGCATTCACACCCTCAAGTAAACAACCATCGGAAGACCATAAAAGGTCCTGAAGAGCTCTGCCACCACCACTTCTCGAAAAATAGAGCGCTTACGGTGCAGAAGTGACTACGGCTGTACCAAAAAAGGAGCAATAGGGGAGGTAGGGAGATTTTATCATCACACACCCGAACTGCAAACCCCTTTCGACTTTTTGGGGATAATTTATTGTTTTTCTGCCGAATTATATCGATCAGGAAGTCACAGGGGAAGAGAGGATAATAAAAATGAGGAAGGAAGAGTTGTAAATAAATTAATGACGAATATATTATACCATAATAAAATAGCATTAAAAAATCTCTTCATATGCACAAATTATGGTTTGAATTGAACCTTGTTATCATAAATTCAATGGTTGACAGAATATTAGTAGAGTTTAAATTTCTACAGAAAAAAAGGTTAAAGAATTTTTTTCATTTTTCTGCATGATACATTTAATTTCCCATAGCACCTTAGTTAACTTGACCACTTGTTTATTATTATTTTGGAAAATTTCAGCCTTCGAAAAACACTGGGTTTTCGATATTTTTTGACCGGTTTGAACTAGTGACTCCAATTGCCCCGAAATTTTGCTCTCTGACTGTTAGATTCCTATTTTATATTCTTTTTACTCGTTGTCTGCAAATTTTAAGCTTTTCAGAAAACAGTTTAGAGATATTAATATTAAAACTTTACCGGCCTATTCCCGCCAAAGGCCCCGGTACTGGAAGTGCTGACTCTAGAGTATCTTTCCATTACTATCATGCAACCTATTCTGAAAATTTTAGTCTTCAGAAAACTTTTGCCCATTTTCGTCGCCAGCTCTCCGACTATAATAATGGGGTCTAAATGGCCAAAAAAGATGTTAAACAAATAAAAAAAAAGTCCATTATAATATGAGGAGTTCAGAGCAAACGTGAACCAAGTCCACTTTTTACTCTTGAGAAAAAACGAATCAAAGTTAAAGCCTTATATTTAATTAAAATATACAACATTTATTTATTTTACATCTCAGCAATCATTAAGAACTTAAATTATACTTTATCTAAGTACACATTTTAAATTTTATATTCAGATTTTTGGATTTTTAGATTTAGATTTTCTTTTTTTTGCATTGAAAGAAATTCTGCACTCTGGAGGATTAGTATTGAAATTCGGACATGATTCATTATTACACTGAATAACTACCATAATTTACTAAATGGAAAAATAAGAATATTGTTTATTTTTGGACTTGGTCGGTCCACTTTTGCTTTGAACCACTCATATGCATATATTTCATAGTTATTCAATATATTAATATTTAAATTCAATTCCAATCGCCATAGAAGTTTTCACTTCTCTAAAATTTCTAATTTCATAGCCGGATAGAACAGTTACACTTTTGAATTCCGGGATTAAGTAAACTTTCTCATCTTAAACCAATATTTATGTTTCTTTCTCAAAAAGGAACAAACTTACTTAATCTGTCCGAAGTATATAACTTTCTATTATATGACTGATGGAGAGAAGAGTAATGCAAAAAATATTTTTCTTTAATTTATAAGAGATCCATCAGATTAGTCAGGTTTTAACACGAAGTTGTTTTCATAGATCGAAAGGGTTTAAGCACCCTATAACAAAGCCCAAAGAGAGAGAGAATGTAACACCACCAGAAAAGAGATCATATGAGATAAGTATAAATCGAGGAGGGTTTTGGTTTAGTTTGGTCTTTGAATAGGAGGAGGAAAAAAGAAAGAACGAGGGAAATAAATTGATTTTTATTATTTATTTATGTTAAACAAGTGATAGGATGACGTCACCCCGTCGAATGGGAATAATTGGGCTAAATTATGCGCATTTGTAATGAAGACAAGGGAAAATGCACCCTTAAGGGGGAGAGTGAGGAAAAAACCGTCAGTCAGGGTGTGTGTATCTCTTTTACCCTCAAATGAACCTTCCCTCTGTACTGAAGAAGACTTTCCTTCCGGGTGTCGAAACGCATGAGACCAACAGACGGACATCTCTCGCCTATATGATAAATCATTCAATTAAAAAAAAACTTGTATGCATATTTTAAGCCGTTCTTTGATATATTTATTATCAACATAGATGAGAGAGAGAGAGAGAGAGTGTTTAACAATAATGAATGATGGTGCTATAAATTTAAATCAAATCTTGCGACGATGATTAAAATAATGAACTAATTGCTTCAATCAAATGGTATTCATGAGAAAGGGACTTGTTTGTCATAAATCTACATGATGGAGTTTTTTTTTTCGTTTAGGATGGAAAAATAGAGATGACCTTGGCATTTCATGTAATTTGAAAGTATCAGAATTAGAACTATCATTATTTGAAGATTTAAGACAAATAAATCTATTAAGGCCGTTTATTAATTTTTACACCGATATGTGTCGTTGAATTTTTTCATAAATATGCAAAGAGGAATTTTAAATTCTATAATATAGGCTTGTTATGTTTTTAAGAACAAATATATTGGCTACATAAAATTAAAAAAAAAGACAATTTTTTAACATTTCTTTCAATTTAATAGGTAACTTTTTAGGCTAATTAAAAATATGTTTATCTTTAAAAAACTGGTGGGACTAATCGCCAAGCACACTTTTGCTAATTGATAGTTGTGTTCTGTGCATGTCACGCCAGATTTTTTTGTGTTGACATATGAACTTTTTCCGTTTCCGACTGCACGGTAAATTAGAATTCAAGATGTAATAAAAATGAAAGTTTGAAGAAAACGCAGCCAAAATTTTTCTTTAAAAATATATTTTAACACCTGACATTTCGGCTTTGGTCAAAGCCATCCTCCCAGCTGTTAATGGTCACTATGTATATATATTTTGAATTGTATTTGGTATTAATTTAGGATATAACATCAGTAAAAAAAAAAAAATATAATTCAAAATATATATACATAAGGACCAATAACAGCTCCGAGGATGGCTTTGACCAAAGCCGAAACGTCAGCTGTTAAAATATATTTTTAAAGAAAAAATTTTGGCTGCGTTTTCTTCCAACTTTCATTCCTGATAAAAATATTTATATTTTTACTATGACAACTATTTCTCCTATCTTTCTTATGAAAGTACAAGAGTAAAGTGTGGTTAAAACAATTTTGTGGACAAAATGACAATATACATTTTAAAGACCATCTAAAAAATTAATTGATTTATGAATTTTAATCAAAATCCGTGGAGCTAATTTTGAGAAAATCAAAAAAAAAAAAAAAAAAAAAAACTGAATATCAGGAAGTACTAGTACTCTTTGGCCAATTTAATTTCAAAGATTATTTTCCAGCCTCAGTAAACTAAATAACTTAAATATTAAATTTCAAGTTCGTAGCTCCTTTTCTCCATGCAGTATATTCATCAAAATCTCGTCATCGAATTTTCGACATGAATACTGCATTAGGTTGTAGAAAGTAAAATGTAATACTCTTTAGAACAGAGATAAAAATCATGTTTTTTGATAGAAGGACCTGTCTTCGATTCTGATCGAAATATTATTTAAATAGTTTTAATGACAAAATATGGATTAAAAAAAGTGTTTTTAACAAAATCAATGATGATTTTGACTTTTTGATTTAATCTTTTAAAAACAAATTCTAAATTTATCATCTTCCAAATTGGAATCATCCCCCAACTTCAGTTTATTTTTAATCATTAACTATTTAATCCGATAACGTGAGTTTTTAATAAAACCAAACAGATCCGATTATCATCTTAAAGGATATATATATTACTTATATATCTAGAACGGTGTAAATCTTGTTTCTGCAAGTGAGGGTTGTTAGTTCATTTCCCAGGTGCAGGTGATATTTCAATTTCGAGGCCATAGTTCCGATTAAATCAGGTGTGAAAAATTGATGAGCCTCGCCCCAGATAGCAATCTTGATGACGGTGCTGATGACGAAATACTCAGAGTGAATTTTATTAATTATCAAAATGTAATTATATATCGTGATTTTTTGAAATACCTTTAATGTTTGTTTTAATATAATTAAAATGATATCTAAACAAAGTATGATAATGGGATTAAATAAAAATAAATTTCTATTTATATAACCATTAGGCTTTTGCTTGCATTATTAGAAAAGTAAAATAAATTAATTTCTAGAGCATTTTCTTCAAAAAAAATGTATAAAAAATATTTTCAAATATATTCAAAATATTAATATTGAAAAAAACCAATATAATTTCACTATAATTAATATTAGATATAAAAGTGTCAGTCAAGGCGACGTAGGATAAAGGTAGTCCGCCCGCGGGAGATCATGGTTCGACTCCAGGGGGTGCAATTTTTGCCCAAACCAATACAAACTTATTTCGCAAATTTCTTATCTTAAACGATATATTGACTGGCTTATTTACAGTCTATTTAGGCGTTAATTGAAAAGAATTCTAACTTTTTCAAAGTTTTACCTGGTTAATAAAAAAATTGAATTTAGCTGTCGACGTTTCGAGCGCCGACACTGTTCCGCGGGGCAGTCTAGTGTCTATTGAATATTACGGATGATATGTTATGAGAGTATGACATCGATAAACTGAATCTAATTATATTAACAATATAACCTATGTTAAATTTAAGATTTTTAAACTTTTTTTTTGTGATTGCAAGGCTCTTTGAACTTGAATAGTTGGCGCCACACAAGGCTGATATGCTCGCAAATGGAGCCTTGAGCTTAATCAACCAAACTAATATTTTTAAAATAAATAAATCATCTTTTTTTAATGTAACTGAAGGGGAAAGCCACTTTTTAGACAACACTTACGACGGGTAAGCATTCTGGTTGCCTAAGCTCAAGGCTTCACTCTCGAACACATCGGTCACTTGTGGCCTACTGTACAGTGAGCGCCACAATTAAGTCCCCACTTGATAGCTTTTAATGACCGAAAAGGTAAAACGTAAAATCTGGTACAGATGATTTCATTTTACATTTTCAAATTTAAAATTATTTCACCATTTACCATATACTATACCATATACTTGAGGCTAAAGCTATCAGGTGGGGACTTAATTGTGGCGCTCACTGTACAAGTATACTTGCAATCGCAAAAAAAATAGGCTATAAATAACTTAAAATATCATAGGTTACATTGTTGTGATTCTTTCATCACAAAATGATATTCTCATTACCCACCATCTGTAATATTATCATCATCCTATAATAAAAAGCGCTAGCCACTAACTACCGTTATGTTCCTGTTTGCCTTTCTCTCTCTCTCGCTGATTGGCCAGAGACAGAGGAAGTTGAGTCAGTGAGGTAAATTTAAAAATCCCGAGAAAGAGCGTGATAGGCACTCAAAACGTCGACAGTAAATTTCTATTTTTTTATTTATTTTTTTTCTTTTACTGATTCTATTCCATATATTATTTTATTTGTATGGGTATTCATTCGATTGTTGTCATTTTTTATCTCTTGATTAAGAGCTTAAATAAAAAACTTTGTTTCAATCAGTCAAATTGTTCAGATCCAAGTAACAAAGAAATACTTGAGTATTTTTTATTACAATCTCCCAACTTTCTGTCTCTATCCTTTTCTTTTTACTATAATCCACACAAACACGCACCACACACATGCACACAAACAGACGCATACTCACACAAATCAAAGTTTCTAAAACAAAGTATTCAATAAATATATAATAAATATTTTCTTATTTGGTATCGAAGAATTTACTATCCAAAAGTATGAAAAACAGCAAAGTGAGTAGTATTAATTACCCTGTAAAGATGTCGAGACTTTTATGGTTAATGGTGTTTTCACGTTAACAACTAATTGAATAAAAAAAAAAAAATTTGGGTGGTCTTTCACTTTTTAGCAAAGTACGAGGGGGGCAATTTTTTTTTTTTTTTAATATACCAACTAGAGGTCGGTAACCTATACACTAAGCATGTCAAACTCACATAATATTGCGGGCAACATGATCTATTTTGTACTAGGTTGGGGCCGCATGTACTGTTCAAAAAATGATTACATTATGTATTTATTAGACTCAATGTTTTCAAAACGTCTCGACGGGCCGCAATCTATGTATTAGCGGGCTTCGTGTTTGACATGCCTGCTATACACGTTTGGCACGTGAATTATTTAATTACCACGAATTCGCTCTCCCAACTAAGCTTTGCTCAAAAGATTAATAAATAATTTGGAAGCCTATTAGGTCCTATAACTAAATCAATTTTGATACTAATATAAATAACAAGAATGGTATTGAACCTATTCCAGTGTTTCTCTTCAAGGCCCGTATATTTTATGATAATTAAATTTAAAAAACTGGTGTTCGGTAATCGAAAGTTGTGTTCTGTACTTGTCACACCAGATTTTTTGTGTCGGCATATATTTAGTTTCCGACAGTAGGCCCTACACTACACTGTATATTTGAATTCAACATGTAAAATTTATAAACATGGGAAAATTTTTATATTTTGTTACCATAGCAACCATTTCTCCTATCATTCCTATGAAGTACAAGAGTAAAGTGGTCTTCAGAAGATTTCAATGGCAAAATGAAAATATACATTTTAAAGAGCATCTAAAATATAATTGATTTTTGAATTTTAATCGAAATTGTTGGAACGGATTTTGAGAAAATCGAAAAAAAAACTGAAAATCTACATCAGTAAAGTAGCCTACTAGTACTTTTTGGCCGATTTTGTTCAAAAGCTTATTTTCACGCACCAGGGGGTGCCTAACTTAAAAAAAAATTTCAGCCTCGTAGCTCAATATCTTCATTAGATATTTTATTTAAAGACACCCACAAACAGACACACAGACAGACCGTGTCGCGAAAACCTACCTGCCTGGGATGTAATTCGAAACTTTTGAATAAAAACAGCTAAAAAATACTAATACTTTTTTTTCAAAATTTTCTATAACAATTTTAAATTAAAAAAAATCATTTAGCTTTACGATACTCTTTAAAAAATATATTCTCAGTTTGCCTTCAAAATTGTTTGAAGGATACTTTTTACTTTTGTACTTCATAGGAATGAAGAAAATATATTTTCCTGTTTATAAAGTTTATATCTTTAATTCATATAGCCTTTTGATGGTGTGTCAAAACAAAAATTTCAAAATTGAGTTAAGAAATTTTTTTAATTTTTTTATAATTTATTTTTTTTTTAAAATTAAAAAAAAATTTTTTATTTATTTTTTAAAAAAATAAAAAAAAAAATTATAAAAAACCAATAAAAAAAAAAATTTTTTTTTTTTTCTAAAACTCGATGTTTGTTTTGACACACCATTGCAAAAGGGTCCATATAGCGCTCTGCCAAAACTAAAATATTTCGATACAAAACATCTGGTGTCAGACACACAAAAAATAACTCAATTAAAGTTGGGTGGTGTGCAACCATCACACCAGATTTTTTAAATATGCTGTCAAATTCACAATTGTAAGCTGACTACAAGCAGGTCAAAAATGAAAATCTTTTAGAAATATTTCTTTGGAAATCCTCAATTGGTCGTCTTACTAGATGTTTTTAATTTAACGAGATGATAAAAGAAATTTTGTTAGGTCGAAACGCTGAAATTCGCTGTCTAGTAATATCATTGTGTTTGTTGACGAATATAAAAATCCTAAAATTGTTTGTTCCCACGGTCCCCAAAAAGAAATAAATTTTATTACAAGTCGATATCTCAAGAAGAAAGACACATATATGCCATAGAAAGAAGAAGAAAAAGAAACAATCCACCCGATGGCCATCTCCCCCTCCCCGTTTCGGGCTCCGTTTTTCACGGTCAACCTATTTACGTATTCATAGATGCAAAAGCATTGTACCGATGGCATACAATTTCAATTTACACCCTGAACAGATCAATAACTCTGTTGGTTTATTATTGTTTTAGCTTGGTCAATAAATTCCTCGCATGATCGCGAAATTTAGCTTTTCTTTCTTTTTATTTTATTGGGTGTGTATGTGGAGATGCAGATATATATAATTCCATGGGTGTGTTTATATTATTATATTATTGTATGTATGTGCTTTCTCTTAAAAAAATAAAATAAAAAGAGCAGGAAATCCTTTAAATTTCAGGTCAAAAAATTCAGAGACACGGTATTTAATAAACATAGTAAAGGTGCGCCTTGATAAAAAATAAATGTTTTCTCTTTCCCCCTTTTTTTTTTTTTAAACAAACAAAAATTGTTTATATCCCTTCCTTGGAACTCTATTCACGTCAATTTGAGTAGGAACAATCTATCTAGACGCAAAATTGTCATCTAATATTTCTCAAAAACAAACAAATCCAATTTCTAGAACATATTCAGGTCTATTCTCTAAAAACAGACTTTAAAATTTAACATCATAAATTGGATTTTATAAAATATAGTAATAACACCAGCATTAAAAATGCTATTTTCTAAACTAAGTTTTAACATTTTAATTTTTAGCATTAGGTGTTAATTCGTGTGTTTTTTACTCCTCGCGCATGCGTATTACTAACTTGATTTGTTATTCTCAATCTAGTAGACCTATCTGACACACCAGCGTTAAAAAATGCTATTCTCTAGGCCAATTTTTAACGTTAACATGTTGCTTTTATCTTAAAGCTGTCAAAATCATAACCTAACTTTTTAGGTTAAAGACGCCAATTTTGATGCATTAAATACGGCGTTAAAATATTAAAGGCACCCTCTAGACATGACAATAATTTCTAATACTATTGACTAAATTATTAACGCCTTGGCGTTAAAGTTTTTGCTTACAGAATATCAAGAGGCAAGGAGGTGTTAAAATGAATTTACGCTGATGTTTTAAAAGTTGAGATTTGGGAAATACTTGCTTGAAGACTAATATAAATTATTCGAGCTTAGAATTTTGTTTATTCCTCTTAAATTTCTCTTCGAAATTTTTATTTTTTACTATTTCCTCTACCATCTATATAAAAAGATAAAATATAAAATATATATTGATAAATGATTCAACATTCTAATTCCTTTAATTTAATTTATTTATTTAAAATTATCCATGAAAATGCCTTTGATAATGATTGCGGCGATAAAAATCAAATTAAAATATAACCAGTAGCTACATAATAATAAAAAATCGTAATTCTAATATATGCGAATCTAATATGCTGCAATGGATAAAAAATAATCATAAAAAACCAAGATGGAATAATTGATTTTATTGATATTTTAATCAGCGCATTTAAATCTTTAGAAAGTGAGTATAATATATTCAGGGTGTTTCTAAAAAAAAAAAAAAAAAAAACGTGGGTTGGCATATCCGTAAATACAAGTATGCAAAATTTCTCCAAGAAGCAAGTTTAAATTAAACTAAAGTTAATATTTTATAAGTAAATCATCTCTCTTTACTAATAAAAAAAATAATTAAAGTGCGTTAACCCAACATTCAATTTTTTTTAAATTAAATTATATCTAAAAGAAAAAAATACCTTCTCCCTTTTTCAGTTTAAAATTTCAACCTCTTAGCTCTAAATGATTATAAGTTGTGTTAATCGTTTGTTAGTAATAGTACTATACCTTCTATCAAAAGTAGTCAACAGTTGAGAAGACTGAGTAAAGTTGAACAAAAAAATTTCATTTATCAAAAAACACAGCAAAATGCTGAGTGTGCAAGGATGAACTGATGGCGCCCCTGAATAATTATAAGGGGCGCCAAAGTTAAGTCCCATTAATGGGAGTTGATAAGTAAAACATATTGTAGCTGATTTTTTTAAGCCTTAATAGTTATGATGTACTGAACTTGTGTAAATAGCAAACTCCTAACTGATTTTGTAGTTAATTTATTGGTTTGACATTACTAAAAATAAAAACACGTTTTAATTTTATAGAAAAATCTTTGATTTAATTAATACTCACTAAAAATATTTTACTTACATTAAAGTACATAGATACAATGAATGAGGTAGGGGAGTGGTGAGAGACAACCCGACATAGACGAAAGGTCCTGTGAGTTTTGTGACTCACTTATCTACAACTATCAACTGTTCATCTGTCTAAAAAACAAAGATGAGCGATTGAAGCGTATATTTATTGTTCTCTCATGCAACATTTGATTTGTTAAACAAAAGTTATACAAATTTAATTTCCATTGCAAAGCCCATATTACTTAAATCTCTATATAAAAGGAAGGAGCAAGAGCAGCAAAAAATTAAAGCCTCCGATTTTATTACAATTAACGAGACGTTTCGGGAAAATTTTATTTTTATCATCAGTTTTTCAAATTGTATCTGTCCCGGAGTTATTAAAAGGGAAATTTTGAAAGACTGATGATGGGAAAATAAAGTTTTCCCGAATCGTCTCGTTAATTGTAATAAAATCGGAGGCTTTAATTTTTGGCTGCTCCTGCTCCGTTCCTTGTAAGTAAATCAACACCCACGTACTTCATTGGTTACTAAAATTTTTACTATGTACACTGTAAGATTGTAAGGATTTTATTATTTTTTTTCCTTTCCGGCGCCTCCCAGAAAACCGCCGTGCCCCCACCCGCCTGCCCGCCCTTTCAAAAAACGATGTATTTTAATCCAATTATTTAAAAAATGCCTTATAAAATATCTTTCTAGATTAAGTATTTTTCATCATCTGAGGCCATTTAGTCTCTGTGCATATTTAAATTTAAATTAATTGGTAGTCAATATAAACTTAATTTAAATAAATTTTAGATCTTAATGAACGGGAAACGATCCACTGTTCTTTAGAATATAAAACGAGTACTCTACTTCCGCCGTATATGTAGAGCTAACTCTAAGAACATTGATAGAGTTGAGAGGGGATGCAGTTAAGAAAAGAAACTCGTCAAATATTCGGCAAATGTTTTACTATGGTTTTTCGACCAAGCTTGTCTATTACCTTGAGTTTAGAGAAATTTAGCCTAGTCTTAAAATTAATTGCTTCTATGCTGATAGCTCTGTGAAACTCGAACTAAGTTGTTTGGTGACAAGTCTTCCTAGGCCTATCAACATTCCATCCAACAATTACATATTCAACAAACTCCCTGCAAATTTTTTTCTTCAAAATCTATCTTCAATCAATGAAAAACATCCATACAAAACAACAAATTTTAAATTTTCTACATTCTTATTTTGTATCCAACGGTTTAGACGTTTTTTGGATTTTATGTAGGTCCACCATTAAAAAAAAATAATATTGAAAATTTGATTCAGCTCACTAGAGCTGATCATTTGGTTGCCTATCTTCCAGCAACTTAATCCGAATAACTTATGGTATTAAAACCTTTGTTTTTTTCTTCTGAATATT
Organism: Euborellia annulipes; assembly: GCA_023213315.1. Lineage (NCBI taxonomy): Eukaryota > Metazoa > Arthropoda > Insecta > Dermaptera > Anisolabididae > Euborellia > Euborellia annulipes. The sequence goes on along the minus strand of JAKCPI010029139.1, from coordinate 43,880 downwards.
TCTTTCTCTTTTTGTACCCTATATAAAGAAATAGCAGAATACCATTGTTTAAAACATGATATTGGGTCTTTGACCCCAACATACTCTTCGCATATATTGTTCTCAACATTAGACAGTCGACTTTAAAACTTTTTTGTTCATAATCGTAAAATAGGGGATATTTCTGGAGCACCGGGTCGGGGGTGCAGAGTCAATATTTTCTGAACTGTATCGTTCTCATTACAATTGCTAATGTAACGAATATAGTAAAAAACGGGTGAGTGAGAGAGAGGAAAGAGGAGAGGCGGCTGCGCATAGCCAAGCAAGGACAGGACTTGGGGTCGGGGGGTGGGGGTTCGAATCTCATTCATACTTTTGCATAGTGATCAGAGTATGCGTGTCAGAGTAAGAGGGTAAGATCTAGCGCCCCCACGTGCCAAACAGAGACCGACATATACTCAACATTTAACATGCAAAACTTGTACTTGGTGTGTCTGTGTCTGTGTGGATGAGACTGTATGGGTGAGCTTGCCAGCCCAAAGACTAGGATGATAGTTAGTCGGGACTGTAAACTCAAGCAGACAACACGACGTCACGTGCGTGTTCCACGTGACTTTTCTATCTGTCTCTTTCATACATTATCATACTGTCTCACTCGCACTCGCACCCCCTTCCACACCTACATGAACTATCACGATCTAACGAGTGTTGTGATTCGCAGGCAGCTTCGTGACGTCACCACGCTACAAGATGGCGCCTCGCGCCCCATTCAAAAGGTGCGTGCATATATAATCAAATCATTCATCGATCACTTTTCTTTATGAAGCCTTCTTGATTTATTTATTCTATTAGGATTTTTTTTGTCTTGCAATAAATGACTTGAATGCGGTTTCTTGCTTTAATCATCTGTCACAATAAAATATTATTTATATTTGTAATATGACATTTTATATATATATATATATATATATATATATTTTTTTTTAATTCAAATATTTACAGCATTTTGCTACCTTTGGCTATCATTTATAATAATTTTGTTTTAATTACTAGATAATCTTGATTCTTATCTCCTTTTTTATGACATATCTGTCATATACAGTATTTGCTTTGCTTCAAAATAGAATTCATTCTTTTGTTAAAGATTTTCTTCCAAAGACTATATCTCGCTGAGTATAGCCTCACAAATGTTCTTAATTCTCCCTTCCAAAAATTCTGACAACTTCCAAAAGTAGCTCAACCTCTATAAAGCGTACATCTTTTTTACGCATGCGTCGACTGTTAGGAGTCATCCTTATATTTCTAAAAAAGACGCTTTCAATTTTTTCATACATAAAGTGACCCTGGTCTTCAGTTGGGACTAAGATAATTCTTACGAGGTGATGGACAAAAAACCAGCGTTGTTGTAGAGGCATTACATGGAAAAAATCAGGATATATCAAAATTTTAATCTAAAATGAAATTCGAAGAACAAAATTAATATTTGACTTGGTGTTCACTTATATGTTCACAAACGAAATATACATTTTAAAATCCATACTTTTACACCTGGTCCTAATGGGTGATTTTGAAAGAAGAATATAAAGGAACATCATCCAACCTCCTAGGAGAATTCTCTTTTCCCAGTTCTCTATAAACTTAAAAAAAAATAAAACTAGTTTCCTAAGTCACAATCTTTATTAATGTTCTCTCATTAACACAACAAAACAAAGATCCAGACAAGCCAAAACAATGTCTTCTTCTTACTCTATCGTGGTATAATGGGGATAAATAAAAAAAAGTAAAAGTTCTTAAGGGGGGTTTAGGAGCGACGTCTAAACGTACTTTAAAAAAAAAAAAAACTAGACTATTATAAGGAATTTTTCAATGCGATTTTTTTTTAATGAATCAAATTCATAAGGGATTATTGGGACATCGAGCTATAATTTTTTTAATGACTTATTAAAAAATTATCGTAATTAATTTTTTTGTTATCAAGCAAATACAAAAAAAAACAATCAGTCCCAATAATCTTTAATTTTTTTTTAAATTTAAAAAATGATTTTATTGTTATTATTAATCACATATTAATTAAGAAATTTTTAAAATAAGCTTAGATGATTTATTTAAAAAATCAAATGTCAAATTAGTTCAGCATTCTTGCAATAGATGGCAGGCTAGTCTAACAGCCGATCTCCTAATATCCTATATCTGGCCTATATTTATATATTTTTATGCTTTTATAAAAGATATATAATATATAATAACATTTATAAAGTATTTATTGTTAAAAGATCAATGAAAATAAACCAAATGCATTAAATATTATTAGCTACCATTCTGACTTCTCTTGGCAAATTTTTGAATTACTTGATTTTTCGGGCATACTTTTTATGACACACTACGTCATCTTATCTGGAAAAACATGCGTAACACCTTCGTTCCTGTTCCGCCTTAACTTATTTTGTCTTAACACAATGGTAAAGCTTACGCTTAAATCTCTGATTCACTTCTATTTTTTTTTTTAATTACTGAATTTTGAAAATTATGTGACTCGATTTTAATAGATGTTTCTTTTTATTAAATTAATTTTCAATTAGGATAACATCTTTTTAAATAAATTTACTACATACATTCTTATCTTATACAACAACAGTAATAAATATAATTGATTTGTTCCGTTATTTGTTTATAAAAATTTACTTACAAATGACATTATCTACATCTTTTTAATTTCCAGGTGGAAGCTATACAATTAAAAATTCCTCAATATTTAATTACAAATATAATTAGAAGCTAATTAGAAGTCTAATCTTCTAATGAACTCAATATTAATATTAATAATAATAATGATAATGGAATTTTTTTTAGTTCAAACAACAAATTAAATTTTGAATAAGCAGAAAATGAGAGAAAGAGAGAGAAGAGTAGAAAGGGAGTGAAGATATATGAATGGAAGGGCCTGAGAATGGTTGAGTTGGCTGCCCTTATTGTCTTCTTGCTCTTTGTTTCTAACCCCCTTTTCCCTTTCGTCTTTTATGTTTATTAAACACCTTGTGCGGTACAACACACAAATACAATACTTTTTCAATTATCCATTTTTTTTTTTTTGTGTTCGTCGTCTCTTGAGGTAATTAGATTTGAACAAAAAAGAAAATAGAAAAACCAACTTACGTTCATTCATTCATATATGTGATGTGACTAAATTATTTGAATGTTTTTTTTTTTTTTTTTTTTAGAAAGCTGGTTGACAAAATAATTAAAAAAAAAAAAAATATCGCTTAGATAACATGTTAAATTACCAACTTTTAATTATTTTGAAAGAATGGGCAGATATTGATTGGTATTTAGGCCTGCATTACTTTCGGTGTAGGTATCCAAAATCTTTGATGTAGGAAAAGCGAAGAGGAGGTGGTGCATGCAAAGGGGGAGAATAATAATGATTTATTATATATTTTTATTTTATTTCCGGATTCAAATAAGCACTAATAAATAAATCTTCAATTCATCTCTTCAATTCGAAATTTTGTATGATTAAAATCACAATATAAATACTTTTTTCTAGCCAAAGAGGAGCCGAAGATAGGCCAGTCCTCTCTGGGTCTCTCCTGGTATCGCTAGTGCAGGTATAGAACAAACGGTCTTAACAAAATCCTGGTTATCTACACCCAAAGCAGCCCTAACCAGTAATATCTGTCCATTCTTTCAAAATAATTAAAAGTTGGTAACTTAAACATGTTATCTAAGCAATATTGTGTTTTTTGTTCTGTACCCGCTCCACAAGTGCATCTACTCGAGGGTAGAGCCTTTAGCTTAGGCAACCAAAATGCTTAGCCGTCTGACTTGTTGTCTTAAAAGTAGATTTTTCTCATCAGTTGCATTAAAAAAAAAAATGATTTATTTATTTTAAAAAGATTGTTTTGGTTCACTAAGCTCAAGGCTTAGCGCATCAGGCACTTGTGGCGGCGATTGTATGACATGAATATTAGGCTGAACCCACACTGATTGAGCAAATGCTCAATTTTGTTCAATTATGTCGAATCATACTCAATTGTGTTTTGCATCCTTGGTGTGGGTTGACCCATAGAAAAGCATTGAAAAAACAATTTTAGCCACTATTAGTCAAAAACGTTTTGTCCGAAAAGGTTTTTGCTCAATTGGTATGCGTTCAGCCTTAGTGGTGAAACAGATGAAACAGTGGCAGTAATAACCATAATGATTTAAGTCGACATTTCTGTCACGTGTCATGACCTGCTTCAGGACTTTAACTTGACTTAAACTTGTCATGACCTGCTTCAGGACTTAAACTTGTCAATATGTCAGAGTGTTTATCCCATATGTTTATTATTTAATTGTTATTTACTCATAAACGACTCTCCTTTGAGAAATACGAATAGCCTCCTTAGCTTATGTCCTTAAGGGTTCTTTCTTATTTTTGAAACATCCTTATATAAGAAAACGCATGCTCACTACAAAATATCATTCCGACAGGGTTCTTATCTCTTTTTAGAGATGCAGATACTGGACTCTACTGGTCTTGTAGCTTACGGCTCCCGTAAATCTTTTTAAAAGATTGGATTCTCATTTTTTCTCGTTTTTTATTTTATTTTTTTCTTATATTTTATTGATATTAAATCGTAATTATCAAAAAATGAAAATTACTCTGTTTTATTATTCTATTATTATTATTGTTATAACCACCGCCATACAATTAACATTCATTTTGATTGCCAACAAACATATGTCAATGAATGAGGAGAGGGAGGTGATACAAAATTTTAATGTTACTTTACACATATTCGTTATAAAGTTTTATGTGATTAGCTCTAAACTTCAAAATACTTCTAGTTTTAATGCATGGATTCGAATAGAGACAATAAAGAAGAGATGCGGAAATGACCTTGTTTAAAATTATATTTCCAAATAATGTTTGCGATCTTAATGAGTATCTGTTGTTGTTGTTGTTTTTGTTTATATCTGGTTAGTCCTAAAAAGGGAATAAATGATGATTGAACTTAAATCCAAGTTTATATAATTTAAGGGAGTGTTAGTATAAGCCATATAAAGTTTATTTTTTGATTTGGAGGAATTTGGCGAATCAAACAATTAACATAATTTTTAATTTATTCAAATTTTTATCTATCTATTCAATTAACTATTATCTGCTCAGATTTTTAGGAGAATATCCAGGAAGCAATGAATGTTATTGTTGTATCCGAATTTCGATTCTATGTCTAGTGCCTTTTAGCCAAGCCTATACTCGGTACTAAATCAACCCTCCTACCCCTGGAAGGAGTGTGCTTATGCAATTGAAGCCCTGGGTAAGAGGCAGGGATGCTAGTGATAATCAGCCTAGGCTTTGCCTTGCACATATACATATACACAAATGGCCTTTCCAACAACACACACACACACACACACGACTCTGTGGTGGTGGCTTAGAGCCTTCTAACGTTTGCAAAATACAAGATACATATTCTAAAACAAAACAGAAACATTTATCTTGTTGGTTTAAAAAATTTTCCGCTCAAATTTAGTTATGAGTTATTATTTAGAATTACAATTCCAGCCGGTATCAAATTCAAGTAAAATAATTTTTGTTGCATGAAACGGAATGCGACCCCTACCTAGCACAAAAAACAAAAATTCTACCAATGTGCTACGGCCCTGGTCACGAATATCTGTAAATAATTTATATTAAAATGGTTAAATCGTTAATAAAACCTTTTTTTGCCAACCCTTATTATTCTGATATAAAATTTGAAATTCAATTTAAGGTTTAAACGATTAATTATAATAAACAGGCAATAAAAATTTCATTTAAACATGTATTTATATTTAAAATTATAAAATTATATATAAAAAAAAATTATTGATTTCTATCTTAATATTTAATTTTAAATATAATATAATATAAATATTTAATATTAAAAATTTGGAATTTTTATTATTTTATTGATCAGAAAATTTATATTTGATGCATACATCATCAATTATTATTTAAATATTTTTATTATTATTTTTTTTTTTTTTTATTAAAAACAACCCACGGGCATTCGAATTGATCAATGGTTAAGTGAAAATATCGACATGAGTATAAGATTCAAAATGAGTTTAAGGATGACACTGCTTTACCTTAATTGTTAAAATTTTACATAGTCATTTTTTTCTCTATACATTTTTGTTTGCCTCAGAAATTTATTATTAAAGGTGATACTCCAGATTACTTTCTCCAGTTATTATATATTTTTACTACATGTCTACTTATTGTTTTTGAAAGTTCTGTATTTTTGTTAATCTCGACCAGTAGAACAGATAACTTGTAGAAAAATCCACTTTCAGATTAATGTAAAAATTATCAATGATGTCTCTATAATTGGCACACGATAGGAATAAGTGGTTAATGTCACCATATGATACCCCATCACACTCGCATATCCAATCTTATGTAAATGAGAAGGAGCAGGAAAGTGTCAAATTCTCATTCTTATTAGAGCTCTTGTCAAATTTTTATAAAGTCGGATTAAATCAAACCATGGCTTGATAGAGACCTTAAGTTATATAAAGTATAAATGTGTCCCTTTGTACTTTTAAATATTGTTAAAATTATAAAAAAAAAATTTATATTTAAAAAGGAATTGAAAACAATCGCCGGGATCCTCCCCTAAAATAAAAAATAATTCTAAATTCTGCAAAATTGAACGAGTTGAAGTGATAAAATAATACTAACATTGTAACTACCGAAACAAGATTTTCAGCCGAAACTGAAACCGAATTTCGGCCTCAATCTTAGTTTAGGCCGAAACCGTAAACGAAACCGAAACTTGTATTACCTATACAAAATTCACATCATTTTACCTTTTTTATTTTATTTTTTTTTTACTTTTCCCTCTTGCGAAAATCATTTGACCTCTTTTTTTTAGGTGCGAATCTCATTCGACTTTTTTTGTGTGCAAGTCTCATCCCATCTTAAACTCAGGTTTCGGCCGGCCGAAAGTTTCGTATGGTTTTTGGAGGAAATCGAAACCAGGATTTTTGGCCCAAACTGGCTGAAACCGAAACCGAAACTTCGGTCGGTTCCTAATTTAGATTTAACATAATAAACCTTACATTCAGCAACCACACATAAGACTACTTATATTTGTGAAATTTATAATTTTGAGAAAATTTCGAAGGTCTAGTAATATTAAAAGGATGAAATTTTAGGGGTAGTTTATTTTTACACAGACTGTATATTTTATTTCTCAGTGTGTGTGTGTGTGTGCTTGTCTGTAAAAAAAAAACGCTAAATACTGGCCATTGTCTAAGGCAACTTTATAACCCGATCGTCTCTCTCCTCTCTCTTGATTCTTCATCTCGTCCTACAATAAAACCGATAAAAAAAAAAAGAAAGAACTCGGATCCAAACTAACCGACGCCGTCAAATCACTCATACAGAGATTTTTACTGGCAGAATTCTTGAATTTCTGCTGAAAGCGCGATTCGCTCCTTTTTTTTATGTCACTCATAGGAGCCATCTCAGTCTTCTGGAATCACTTTTTTTTTCTTATTTTCCTTTACTATATTGCATAAAAAATAAAAAAAAAGAAACCAACTCTCTAAATATACATCTAAGGGCCATGTAGAAAATTCACTTTTCCCAATTTCATTATCATTTGGGTTATTGTGAAGTTTAAACTTATTTATTTATTTTTTTCTTGGTATAAAGAGGGGAATATATTTTTTTTTTAATAAAATATGTATGCTTGTAATTTAGGAATAATAAATTTTCTATTGTTTGGGGAAAAAAAGTAAGGTGTTTTTTTCTTATGACAAAGAATGTAGGAACAAACTTTTTCAAATCTCAAATACATTTATAATATAGGCCTATTCTAAATATATTTTATCAAAAATTCATCAAGGCTGGATTTTATGAAGTATTGCTCCTTCTCAGCTTCCCGGTCCACATCTTTTGGCAGATCCCGAGTTACCAAGTCGGAAGTGCAGGTTCTTCTCTGCCATCCGGGCCGTTCCTCGATTACCCACTCAAGCAATCCTCATTTTTAAGGCACTTAGGCCACCTCAAATTGGGCCCTTTGTATCTGTGAGGTGAAATTTTCTCCCACTTTCCTACCTTAAGAGTAGACTTTGGCAATGTTTGAATTATTTGCGGCAAGCTGGATTCGAACCCGAGTCGTGTTGAGGCTTCAGACTTCGTAATCCACAGCTTATCCGACTTAGCCACTTGCCTTCTCTTCATCAATTCTTATTAAGGTGCGCGTCTCGAAAAGCCGTTAGAAGACGAATGACTACCTAGTTACTCTAGGCGGCAAGAGATGGCGTTAGTTTTTCCCATAGGGATACAAGGGATTTATTTCATTTCATTTGAAAGATTCCAGCTAATTAATTAAGGGTAAAAAATTAATTATTTTTCAACACAATGATTACTAATTTAATTATCTATAAGATATAGAACGAATTTTTTAAAAATATCTTTTATTTAATGCGATTAATCTAAAAAAAATTTTATTTTTTCGAAAATCAAAAAAAGGGCTTCTATAAACTGGAGATATTTTAAATAGCTTTAATTTAACAAAATTTGAGGTCGATAGCTTCAAAATTGTGGCCGCTGGAATCTCCCAAAATTAGCTCCCCGAGACGCGCACCTTAATAGATGAAACAGAGGAATTATAATAAAATACATGGAAAGTAACTTCTTTTAAGTTTAAATAAACGATAGAGCTATCTTCCAATCTCATCATTTCATTAATTAATTTATTTTTTTCGTTGTATTCATTCCCTTTATATTATCTATTTTATTGAAGTATTTAAAATTTGGTAAAAGTAGATCACTAAAAAAGGGGAAAGTGTTGTTATAGCAAATAGAGAATTCTCAACACGTGGTCTCCATTATAGAGATACATGTAAATGAGCTTCTCTCTCTTTCTAGAGAGGTTTTCGAGTTTTCCGGAATTTTCAATAGCGACCTTTGTCTGAAAGATAATTCCAAATATTAATGTATGCATCCTACGTGCATCCAGAGCCATCATCCATTGGGACAATTAACTCCCCCCTCCCCGCCCTTCATTTGATGTGTGTCATCAATCAAAAATCCAGAAGAGGCGGAGGGAGGGGGTTAATCATATAGCAAGGATAATTTATCTATATCTTTTTCGAATCCATAGCAGAAGTATTTAAGAAATGTCATTGGTGATATATTTAGATATAAATTTTTATTTTTTTTATTTAAACTTCCAAAAATGGATTTACAAATGGATGGGAGGAAAAAAAAGTAATCTGATGAGAATATTATTATGGTCACAAAATGCAAATTTTACAAGTGTGACAATTGCTTGAGCGTATCATATGGAAATGAGTGTTTCTCTCTCACTCTCTCTAAGCAAAAACAAAGTAAGTTGAAATCATTAAAACGGAGTTGGGTAGATGATATGAAATAATCATCTCATTTAGACACCCCCCCCCTCCTCTAATGATAACGATAATGTTTACTTCTTAGTACTTTTAATATAAACAAGATTTATAAATAAATTAAATCCAAGATGTTTTCCTCAAATTATAATAATAACTTTAAAACAAAATTGCCTGCTGCCATTTTTGAAATTCCCATTTGGTTTTAAAGTAAAGATTAAATGAGGATTTACCTTTAAGTCAAGGTCATTTTAGTTTATTGTCATTAAATTTAATTCCTTGCAATTGTGGTCTAGTAAATTTAAAAAAATCCTGATGAAGATAGGAAGCAACCTGGTGGATATTAGTGAGAAGGATGAATAAATAAAATCGGGAGATGATTTTCAGGCCAATTTATTTGGATTAACTCCTTCCGCTATGGGTCGATGTTTCGGAGCCAAAACAACTCCTTCTTCAGGACCATGCGGGGTCAAGAAAACAAATAGCCCTCAATTTTGTCATTAAAAGTCCCATAGCGGAAGGAGGTAATCCAAACAAATTGACCTGAAAATCATCTCCGGATTTTATTTATTCATCCTTCTCAATTAAAAAATCCGTTAAGCAAAACAAAAAAAAAGGCTCAAATGATATCCACGTGAGAGTGAAAAAAAATTTCCCGCAAGACGGGAAAGGGGCGTAGAAAATTTCATTTCCATGGTAGGGAAAAATTTTCCGCCAAGCGAAAAAAGGGGCGAAAAAATTTTGCCTTCCCAAAAAAAAGTAAAATGATTTCCACAAGTTTCGGTTTCGGTCACGGTTTCGGCCGAAACTAAGAATGAGGTAGAAATTCGGTTTTGGCTGAAAATCTTGTTTCGGTTGGCCCCTACTTAAAAATATATTATAATGAAGAAAAAATTAGATATCTTTTGAGAAGTTTTCAGATTAATACTGTGTTGATCATTTTCCATTAAAAAATCTTTTATTTCTTTTGTATTTTTGAAATAAATTTAAAAACACATGTAAGTAATTAAAATTACGTTTTATATTTATAATACCTATTAATTAATTTCCGAAAACATTTTTGTTAACCAGAGCCTAATTTTTTTTTTGCGCCTAGGACCTTCCTTATGTTCTTAACACTCATTACTCGCCAATTTCAAAAAAAAAGCCCCCGGGCTTGGCGTAGTTGGTATCGCGCCTGCCTTGTATACCAAGGGTCGAGGGTTCAGATCCCAGACAGTGATTTTATTTAAGATACCAAATGGCTTAAATAAGAATGTCTGGACCCCCAATAGATAGATATATTTACAAATAACGAGTATCGTTTAAAGTCTTAAATGGCCTAAGACTGTGTGTATGTGTGTGTGAGTGTGAATGGGAAAAGTGTGAGTGTTAAAAAAAAAATAAAATAAATTCTTACATTTTTGATCATTTCAAGCACGAGCTAATAAAAAATTGCATTATTACCTGGTGAATGAAGTTGAAACTAATAACTAAAGTTATTCTTCACGTTTCTCTCTTGAAGTCCTAACACCTGGGTGTGCCACTGCTAGACCGAGTGCTGATGGTTTTGTTGTCGTCAAAGGATTAAGAACAAAGCTCCCCGACAGGGCAGGTGGGCACAGGCCAGCCAGTTTTTATTAGCATCGTCAGTAGCTGCAATCTTCACGGCTGCTGATGCGTGACGTGCAGCTCGCGGCACGCGGCTTCGATATTCAACTCTTGACAAATTACAAAGGTTTAAACAATGGCCATTTGCATAGGCCTATTAAGAAAAAATATCGCATCGTACAAATCTATCAATTTAACACTGGCATGCAATTGCGGACCAAAACGTGCCAATGCATTGAGTGAGTACTCGAAAGGGAAAGAAAAAAAAAAGTAATTCCATCCATCCCTGGTAATTGTTTCTCAAAAGGATTTAAATTAAATTCCATTAAGAGGATGACAGAAGTTAATTATTTTCTTGTCATTCATCTAATGGGATTCCCCCCCCCCCCGCTCCTCTTTCTCTTTTTTATTATTATACTAAAAACTATCCCAAAGGGATTAGTAGAAATTCATGAGGAACTAATGAAATCATCTCGGATTTGTGGCTGCTTCATACGTAATTTAAATTATTATTATTCTTCATGGTATATTAATTAAGATGATTGAAATTCACTACTGGAGTTTAGTAATAATAAAAAAAAAAATAATAATACACCGAGATAATTCAATTATATTATGCTTCTGGAATTCTTAAAATGAGGAAATCACGCATCCTTGTTAGAAATTTTAAAATTTTCAAATTAAAAAATTTATTAATATTTTTTTCTTCCGCTATCTGAGGTCGAATTATTAATAAATTAATGCATTTTTATGCAGACCAGTCGCTTTGTATTTTACAATTTCTTTTTAAAGGAGGCTTTAGATAACTGATCGATAAGTTAAGCATTGGCAACTTCCTATAATTTAAAGATCCAGTAAATTTAAAACATCGATAACTAAAGAAACTTTGGCTATTTATGGAATTGTTTTCTTGCAACCCACTGATAAAATTGAAACGATACTACAGTTAAATCAATTATAAACCAATCGGTATAAATAAAATTGTCTGAATCTTATGTAAATAAAATTATTATTAATTTATTTTGAAACAGACCAAGATCTTCTTAATTTTATGGAACACAGTAAGTTACTTGGATGTATGACTCCAGGTGATATTGGAGGTTATGTTAAAGAAATTTTTTTTTATATATCTTTATTAACAAAGATCCTGAAAAAAGAAAAAGATTTTCTTTAATATAACCTCCAATATCACCTGGAGTCATACATCCAAGTAACTTACTGTGTTCCACAAAATTATATTGTGTATTGAGGGAAAAAATTTTATTATTAAAAGAGAACTGGATTTGTACTAGAAATTGATTAATCGATTTTAAAAATTTTATTATTTAAAAACGAACGTATCGGTCCCATATGGGACCATCTTCAGGGCTTATTCACTGTTCAGTCTCTCCATCATACAGTGTTAACAAAAGATGTTCAAATAGTGATCTTGAATTTATTAGAATGAGGTTTATAGCAGAATATTCGTGTTTAAATTTGGTAGAAAAAATGTAGCTAGTTTTATTTCATTTTATTTAAATTTATTTAAATACGAACATTCAGCTATATACCTCCTTCAAATAAATTCAAGAAGAGCTCTATTTGAACATCTTTAATAAACATTGTGTGATGGAGGGACTGAACATTGGACTCCCTGAAGATGGTCCCATATGTGACCGAAAGCTCGGCCCCGATTTTATTAAAATGAAATAAAACTAGCTGCATTGCTCAATTTTTCTACCAAATTTAAAAAATAAACTTCAAAAAAGTGTATAATATTAATTGAAGAAATTTCTTCGTTTTTGTGTTTACTAGTTTCGGTAAACAAATTTCTAAAAGTACTTCAAATACTATTAAAAGTAATAATAATAACAATAATAAGTTAGAGAGAGAGAGAGAAGAAATTCAATCCCTCCCACTGAGCTCCACCCTCGCTAGAGACAACATGGCGGTGTTATCACTCGCCATCTCTAATTTCCTGATATCATCTCCCCTCTCTCTCTCTCTCTCTCTCTCTCTCACTCTCTTGATTGGTCGGGTGGGGCGTTTTTCTTCTTAACTTTGTCATCAACTCACACTCACTCACGCCATTTTCTTAAAATTACATTTTCCCTTCGAAATATTTTTTTATTTTCAAATTATACTCATATATATTTTTATTAAGTTAAAGCTGTTATTGTTATAATTAATGAGATGCACGCAGTTAAAATTAAAAAATAAAACAAATACTCCGTTTCGTTAACTGGGTGGAAAATAAATGAGAAAAGCACCATTCTTCTAAATTTTGTCAATTTTTCGAAAAAAAAAAACTTCTCGACTATGAGGTTTAAAAGTGAAGTATAAAGGATAATTAATTATTATTTTAATTTAGGTACATTTAATTTTAAAAACTATTTTCGCGCTATTTCCATTATTTTCATTATTAATAAAGTCTTTATTATTACTTTCTCTTACCCTATATATCAAATATATAGAAAGTATTGTGATCATGTCAAAAATTCATACACGTTTTGAGGTCCCCTGAGTCCAAAAAAGTGGGTCCCGCAAATATCTCAGGAATGAAAAGAGCTAGAAGGTTGGAATTTTATATTTGAGGCACCCCCCCCCAAGGGGGAACGAAATCGATCAAAAAGTTTGTACTTTTTCAGTTTTTTTTTTCCAATTTTCTCAAAATGCTCGAACGATTTCGATTAAAATTCATAAATCAACTATTCTTTAGATGCTCTTTAAAAAGAATATCAGTGAAATTTTTCGTGGAAATTGTTTGAAGTACACTTTACTGATGGGCATTCATAGCCCAGCGCCATCGCGTGGTCAAGTTTGGAACTTAGCTGCTAAGGGCAATTAAATATATCAACACACAAAAAAATCTGGTGTAACAAGCACAATACAAAACTTTTTCTTGCCGAAAGTGTGTGCTGTGCGACCACACCAGATTTTTTTAAAATATGTTTTTATTTATATAAAAATTAGTATTATAGATTAATAAAAAAAAAATGCTCCTTTGCAGAGTGTTGTTGCCTTGGAGCTACAATAAAACCGTGTCGTCGCAGGCGAATGTTTTCAATTGGTACCGTATATCTACGATCCCCCCTTTGATGATCTTCTCTCTCTCTTTCTCTCTCGCATCGTTCGCAAATTTGCCCCCGGGCCAAATTAGTTAGATAGAAACATGAAGACAGATTAATAGAATTATTATCAGCCATTGCTTTTCACCATGGAATTCGTAATCCGGAATAGAGAGAAAAGAGAGGGAGGGTCTGACTGACAGACAGCCGAGGGAAACACTTAAAAAGTTCAATTTCTTCAAGCCAACAGCATCTTTTGCCCTTTCAACAACTAAATTAAAATCTATCTTTGGCTTTCTTTTTCATTTCGTCATCTTCGTAATAACTTATTATTTTGTTCATGAAAAAAATTAATTCAATTTTACAGATTTTTCGATTCAAAAAGAACTCTTTCAAGTCATCGCTATGGTAATGTATTTTAATTGTTATAGGAAATTAAAATTTTTTGAGATCATAAAGACTTTGACATAATTATATCATTTTTTTTATTTATGATATCTGTTATTTTACTATAATTATTAAAAATTTGGTGTGACTGGTCGCAGAGCACACAATTTTTTCATACCATTGGTTGTGTTGTGTGATTGTAATACTAGATTTTTTGTGTCGACATATATTTAGTTTTCGTCGATATATTAGAATTCAAGATTAATTTAATTAATTAAAATTTATAAACATGGGAGAATATTTATCTTTGTTATAATGGAAACCATTTCTTCTATCTTTCCTATGAAGTACGAGAGTAAAGTGTGCTTCATACAATTTTGAGAGCAAAATGTGAATATATATTTGAAAGAGCATCTAAAAAATCATTGATTTTTGAATTTTAATCAAAATCATTGGAGCGAATTTTGAGAAAATGGAAAAAATAAAAAGTGAAAAAGTGCATCAGTAAAGTACTAGTACTTTTTGGTCGATTTTGTTCAAAAGCTTCGTGTCACGTTCCATGGGGGCGAAACCTAACTTAAATATAAAATTTCAACCTTCTAGATCTTTTCGTTCTTGAGATATTTTGTTCACAGACACACAGACAGACCATGTCGCGAAAACCACTTTTTTGGACTCAGGGGATCTCAAAACGTGTATATCCATCAAAATCTCGACATCGAATTTTTGACATGAATCCAATACTTTCTCTCTATATAGACCTATATAGATAAAAAAAAAAGTAAAATTAATTGGAAAAAACTTATCGTTTGATCATCACGAATTCTGTAAGTCGAAATAACAAAAATAAATATATAAATAAAAAATATTTATAGTAAAGTTCTTCGGAATTTTTATTACGAACATTTTGAAAAAATTAATTTAAAATATAAATCATATATATTAATTAATTTTTATATAATTTTATAATAAAAATATTATTAATAAAAAACAGGCAAAGCAGCAGTAGAAAAGAAATTAATTTTCATTTCCTTGTTGACGTTTCACTTTTGGAAATGTTATTAGAGCAACCAACCCTCTAGTAGCAATTTCCAAAACGTCAACACTTGAATTGATTTATTAATCATGGTTTCTTTTTTATTTTTTAATAACTCTAACACTCAGTTTATGAATACATCACCTCTTAACGACTGCAGAAATAGTGGCCGAAACTTTGTATTTTAAGTAAGCAATATATTTTGTATTATTAATTCCTAAATAAAGAATACACCATTATTAAAAGCAAAACGTCATTTATTTCTAAAAATAATATCAATCATGAAAGTCTAAAACAAAGGATTTTAAAAGTTATTTTTTCTTTTTCTTTATATGCATAACAAAATATGGTATCTTCTTTGTGAAGAGTTGAGAGTTGGCAAAGGTAAGGTAAGAATTTTTCGGGGTGGCAAGGAATTTGTTCGGGACGGGGGCTGCGCGAGTGCGCCTTGGCCCCAGCTGAAGGGTCGATAAAGTAGTGAGTTGGCTGCAGTCCGCGGGCTCGCGTCCCGGGGGAGTCTGGCCACGCGTCCGCTCGATATATGCTAATGCCCTTTGCGCACGCACCAGTCGATCCCTTTCTCCCTTTGCATCGTCGTCGTCCTTGTCCCCGTCGACGTCGTCTTCGTCTTTAGACCGCAAGACATCAAAACCCCTGATCCCCTCCTTTCCCGGTTGCTAGGGCCCACAACACTATTAAGACCCAAATGCTACAAGATGCTCGCTTTCTTGAGGTCGGGAGCTTTTCATTTCCACTGAATTACATTACACAACTACTAGTCGAGTTGCTCATCTTAAAGCCTCTTGGGCTACAACGCCCATTAGAAGTGTTATAGCGAGAGGACTAAAAAGCTTTCATTAAGCATATATACACTCACTATTAAAGAGTATTAGCGCTGTTATGAGACAGACCTCAATATACGTACTTTACTTCTTCCCTCTTATGACTTTTAAATCGTTAATTAAATCCGGTATATAGATGTGACTGCGCATCTTTGATGGTATCTTTAAGTTGAGAAGAGGGAGAGTTATCGAAAATCCTCGATTTCAGATAAAACAATCGTCTGAGGGTCATTTGGAATTGACCTAAGAGGTGAAGGTCATGGTTATCAGCATGCACCCTTGTTGGTTTCTCGATCTAATCATTTTTCTTTCAAAGAAAAAGGTGATTTGACGTCAGGTAGAGGAGGTCTTTGAACCAAATAACGAATTCAAAAGACCTTAGATAACAGAAAGAAAAAAAAAAAGAATGAAGTAAGTGAGATAGAGAAAAAGAGAAAAGGGATGGTAGTTCCAATGTGAAATGTCACCGTTGGCACCTTCAAGCTGTCTTGTGTGATAAAAACATAAACAGAGCGAGAGAGAGAGAAGCCCTTTTTGCGGAGGGAAAAAACCCAAACGTCGAACAAGGAAAATAAAAATTGAAAAGCCGCCTGACGTTGTCGTTGTCGTTGTCGTCGCATGCTACGAACGTAAAACGCGGCGTTACTTTACGACATTGAATGCTTGCAAGTGTCAAACCTGGATGAAATACTCCCTCTCTATTTTTTTTTTTTTTTTTGTGCACATTGACAAAGTCACACAACAACTGATATTAAGATCAAAACACTTGAAAATTCAATTTTAATTTAATCAATCAACTTAACTATTCAAGTACTCCATGTTCAACTGTCATTCGCAGCGTACTCTAGAGAGATTAAAATAAATTTTATTTTATTTTTTTTAATTCGTTTTTTTTTATTTATATATGTATGCGTGCGAATATCAATAAATATTTCAATATTCGACAGTAATTAATTTTCCCGATTTGATAAAATCCATTTCAATGATATTATAGGATTGTTTATTGAAAATAATTATTATCAAGGTATAATAATATATCCCCCTAAGCATAGAATATTTATTTTACATTTCCATTATAACATCCCTCTAATAAAATTAATTTTGAATAACCTATCTGGAATATTTTAAATTAATGAAGACGATATTCCAGAGTATTCATTTACGAAATGTACAAGTATCTACAATACATATCTTATATTACCATAATATGAATTTATATTTTTTTCTGACTATAGTCAAAGTGTATACACTTTGTTATTATTACAATGTTCATTACAAAGATAGTTGCATTTAGATACTAACAATTAAGTTTTCTGTTAAAGGAAGAGATAGATTTTCGAGATGCTGCCCATTGATATTTTTTTTTTTTTTTAAATTTTATTTAAGGTCTTTTTCGGCATCTGAGAGCATTTAGACCCCATTTCAAATGAAATAAATTTTTGTCGCTTGAGACGCGCGAAACCCTGACCCCTAGCCTTGCCCCTAGAAACTTTACCACTGAGCCATGGACCAAGGGCTCCTTTAATAATTAAATAAATATTGGCTTTTTAAATGCCAACATTTTTTCATCAGAGTTCTAATATAGCCTACAGACAAATACCATCTATTGCAATAGCAGTGAGACTAAAGCCCGGTAGTTAGGCAGCCCAACTTGCAGCTTGTCTGTATGAGAAATACCTTTTTCAAAGCAGATAATAGGTCAAACGAACCTTTTTAACAAAAGAAAACCATAAAAATGTATCTTTTTAATATATATTTCAAGATATGTGGAATTAAAAATTATCTCAATGTTTTAATCATAAAAGAAAATTAGTGAGCTTGTGCCATTTGGCTGCCTAACTACCGGGCTTTAGTCTCATTATTATTGCAATAGATGGTACAGCACATCGTCTTGATAATATTTTCCTATATACGACCGTCCACATGAAAAGGTACCAAATCTTCATTGGGGTCAAAATTGAGTTGTACCGGGGTTGTAATAAAAATCCATTACCGATCACTCCAAGTTTTTGGATTCAAAACATTGAATAAAACAAATTGAAAGATGAAATTTTTAAAGAAGAAGAAAATGATTTCCTCATATATCCTACTAAAAAAATAAAAAAAAGATTTCTTTAATTGTAATCATAATAATAATAAACTCCCTTTTGTTTTTATTTTCTAATTACACTTTCCAAAAAAAAAAAAATGGGAAAAAAAAGGAGAGTAAAAAATTAACATTTTATTAAAACATAACTGTCAAATTGTATAAATGAACATCTCAAAAAAATAAAAAGAACGCCTATCCCGGAGGAGCTCTAGCCTACTGTGATCCCACGGGAGCCTCTCTCCCTTTGCAATTAGATGCATCTGTCGACTCTCTTTCTCTCTCACTGTCTCCGGAGAATTGAGTTGAAAATCCCTTAGGTGTGGATGACAAATCAGTTCAAATTGTCTTTCGAATTTACCTTTTTTTTTTTTTTTTGTTAAATATTTTTTTAATTAACTCGACATATTTTTAATTCAACTTTCACGCAAACACTATAATTAAATTTTTCAAATGTAGCTAGCTACATACGAAAATGTTTTCACTTCATTGGGAAAGATGATGGTTGCGACCAACTTACTAACAAATAATTGCTCCAGAGTTTCACTAGGAAGCAGTGTCGGATCCAGGGGAGTAGTCTGGTGTGACTGGCCGCACAGCACACAATTTTTTTTATTATCGGTAATTTAAAGGTGCATTCTATAATTGTTTGCCAGAATATATACACAAATCAAATTTTTAAGTATTTGTTTTTAAAATTTTATATTAAAAATACAATTTTTTTCCCAAAAAATCTCGGGGGGGGGGGGTAATTACCCCTCTTTACCTCCTCTTGTATCCGCCCTTGCTAGGAAGACAATAAATAACTTACAGTACACTATAAACAATTATTCGAAAAATGTATTAGTCAATTTGTCATTTTGATTGCCTACCTTCCAGGAACTAAACATTAATGAATAATTCAAATAAGTATTTTGAAAAAAAAAAAAAAAAAAAAAATTATCTACTAGTGCAAAATTGATCAGGAAACAATTTTAGTATGAGGGAGCAGGAAAATTTGTTTTTTTTGGCAAATATTTTTCCAAAGCGTTTTCCAATTCTTTTCATAATGAAAAAATCACGATTTGGTTAAATTAAGAAGAAATTATAACTCCAACCCTCTCTACTTTTTTTATAAAAATAAGAATATAGGGTATATATTTTAAAATGTAGAGGAATGTTTGTAAGTGAGAAATTTCACGTAGGCCTAAATCATACAAAAAAAAAAAAATATGGGGATTGACTTCCCCGAGACTTTCTCGTATATTCTTTTGGAATTACATCTGGGTGTGTATGTGTAAACACGATTGCTTAAAAACCAAAGCAGCTAGATCGATGAAATTTGGTATATGCTCCTTAAACCAAAATTGTAGATTTCTATCTACTTTTGCAGTAAATACGTCACTTGGAAGTAGTACTTTACTTAAAAAGTGTTTTCGAAAATTTTGAAATTTTCAATTTTTTGTTATATTATAATAAAATACTCTATTTTAAAAAGTTTTTATTCTTTGACATTTTTTCGAAAACTGAATAGTTTTTGAAATAATCACAGAAGAAATAGAAAATTTTCGTTAATTTTGATAAAAAATCAAAACAAAATCATTCAGGTGTCATTAAAAAAAGGGTAAATATAAACAAATTCATTTGTTTCACAAATTCATTTGTTTATATTTACCCTTTTTTAATGACACCTGATGATTTTGTTTTGATTTTTTATCAAAATTAACGAAAATTTTCTATTTCTTCTGTGATTATTTCAAAAACTATTCAGTTTTCGAAAAAATGTCAAAGAATAAAAACTTTTAAAATAGAGTATTTTATTATAATATAACAAAAAAATTGAAAATTTCAAAATTTTCGAAAAAACTTTTTAAGTAAAGTACTACTTCCAAGTGACGTATTTACTCCAAAAGTTGATAGAAATCTACAATTTTAGTGTAAGGAACATATACCAAATTTCATCGATCTAGCTGCTTTGGTTTTAAGCAATCGTGTTTACACACACACACACACACACACACAGACATAATGCCAAAAATGGTTTTTTGGACTCAGGGAGGGTCCAAAACGTGGAGAAACATCAAAAACTCGAAGTCGAATTTTTTACGATTACATAACTTTCTCTATACGAGAAAGTAAAAAATGATCCATAATTAGAAAAAAAAATTTCTCTATTTTATGTAAAAATTAAAATCATGATTATTAATAAAATCGTGATTTTTTTATATGAAAAGAATTGCAAAACACTTTGGAAAAATATTTGTTTAAAAAACAAATTTTCCTCCCCCCCTCATAAAATTGTTTCGTGATCCATTTTGCTCTAGTTCGCACAGCTAATCTATCGAATGGAATAATTTTATAATTTTGGAAACACTATTTAATTTTTCTAATATTTCCGACTCTGAATGAACCATGAAACAGGAAAAATTAATCTATCGTTTCCAAAAGATAATCCGTTAATTAAGAAACTCGCAATTTTTAATGAAAGAAATTAGCGATGCTTTCATTTAATATTAAACAAATAAAGATAGACATTCGAATTTGAATTGAATAAAAGGTTCTTGATTCAAAATCTACAAAGCTCTCTCTCTCTATCACTCTGACAATATTTATCGCATTTTGATCGTATTTGATTAAAAATAATAAACGATAATTATGTAAACGTATATATTGCACTTTGGAATTGTCAAAATTTAATCAAATTCAATTGGGGTGAGTGAGTTTGAGTTTGAAAATGTATTGTGTAAAATTGCACTCTCTAATGTTATTATTACTACAACGAATGGATTATAAGATCGACAAACACTCGGACTAATTATGATTTCCAATTTAAACATATCGCTTAAACAGAGAGAGTCGCTTTTTGAAATTTCGTTATCCAAATACACACACATGCGTGTATGTGTAAGCTTCGCTCTCTCTCTCTCTCTCTGTGGCTGTCTCTCACCCACCAATCAATCGAAATTGATAAATATTCTATTTAATATTGATATTTGAACATCTACTCAAATAACAAAAGGGAACTGAACCGTTTCAAGTTTCGGGGAATATTTCCTATCTATTTGTATAAAATTATATATACGAATCAATGATTCGTTATACGAATACATAACATACGTAGTATATATATATTTATATACTCTGCATACAAGCTGACAAATAAAAAAAATAAGTAGATATAGTAAACAAAAACACGCTTAACCTTCCAGTTAAAATTTTTTTTACATATATTCTATTTATAATTGTTTGAGCTTCCCGCACCTAAATTAGTTAGGGGGAGTTAAAGAGACCGCCACGGTCATCAGTGTCGAGGCAAATGTCTCATCTCTTTACCTTGACACTGCCTTGCCTCGAACCCCTCCTCCGTCTGCCTATGAAACGTTCTTTCCTGTTTGGTCTTCAAGGGAACAACATGTTTTAGATGGGCCACTTTTGAGTGGCCATGTGTTTTTTTTGTTTACTTTTGGAATCGAGTTAAGGCGATTCCACCAGCTTTGTTTTTATTCCTTTTGAGGAATCACCGAATAATAATTACTGGTATGTTTTATATCGCTTTCTTTTATTTTATTCTTTTGGAATTTTTATTAATTGATTTTTGATCAATTCCGTTGCTTTTAGAAATTATCCATTACATGAGGATTATCCATTTTCCGTTATCTGAGATAATTATTAGTAGACCCCCCAAGATGGTGAGCCTTTGGAGGCGATCGCGGTTTGATTTGGACCCATAGAAGGATCGGCAAGCCGCACACCATCTCAAGATCTTTAGAGATTTTATTTTATCCAGTTAGTTTTCTGGAGAATTATCAGTGTACCACGTGAATGGTGGAGTTTTTGGAAACGCGCGGCGCTGTTTTGGATCCATTGGGATCGACAACACTGCCCACCATCCCAAGACACTGAAATTAGTTTTGGAAATTTATTTAGATAAATTTAAGTGTATTTTAAGTAGTATTTTTATTGTATCTTTTTTTTGTATTTTAGGTTGCATTTAGGCAACCAGGTTTTACTGTTTTGTTCTTGTTATTTAGTTTTATTAAATATTGTTGTTAAAAAGAAAAACCACTCATCATTTATTCCCACTTAAGGTAATTTAATTAAATTATCCCGATCCTTGCTTTCTAAGGACCTTCTTTTGTTTTTAGGGCATTATGGCCCGGATCTAGAATTGCCAATAGGCGATTTTAGACCACAAAATTATTCAATAATTAGCTATCTGAGTTTTAAGGAAAGTTATTTGAAGTTGATAAAGGCATCATTTATAAAAATTTTTTAAAATTAAAATTAATTAAAATAAATATTAAAAATTAAAATTAATTAAAATAAATATTAAAAATTAAAATTAATTAAAATAAATATTAAAAATTAAAATTAATTAAAATAAATATTAAAAATTAAAATTAATTAAAATAAATATTAAAAATTAAAATTAATTAAAATAAATATTAAAAATTAAAATTAATTAAAATAAATATTAAAAATTAAAATTAATTAAAATAAATATTAAAAATTAAAATTAATTAAAATAAATATTAAAAATTAAAATTAATTAAAATAAATATTAAAAATTAAAATTAATTAAAATAAATATTAAAAATTAAAATTAATTAAAATAAATATTAAAAATTAAAATTAATTAAAATAAATATTAAAAATTAAAATTAATTAAAATAAATATTAAAAATTAAAATTAATTAAAATAAATATTAAAAATTAAAATAATTAATTGAAGCAATAGTTTTTTAACAAAAAATTAAAAATTTCTAAAAAATAAAATAAACAAGGCCCCGGGCTTGGCGCAGTTGGTAGCGCGCCTGCCTTGTATACCAAAGGTCGGGGTGGTTCGGATCCCAGGCAATCCGATGATTTTATTTAAGCCATTTGAAGGCAGATGTTCCTAATTCACCCCTTTGTTAAGCCATACACCGAACTGTGGGTTTGTTAGCTTAACTACAACTGAAAAGACTCGAAAGTCATTTGATTATGACTTTCAAACTAATATTTAATAATTACACTTATATTAAATTATCGTGCTTTTTAAAGTTGATTATTTCCACATTTCAAATAATCTAAGATCCATGAAAGAAAAAACTCTTTTTAAATTAACTTTTAAATCATTTGTATCCAATTCAATTTCTCTATATAATTGATTTATAGGTTAATAAATATTCCATCCATTCTCTTCCTCCTCCTCCTCCTCTCTTCAGTGTAAATTCTTATTAAGCAATTTACTTAAATTAGTAGAGCAATTAACTACATTATTATATAGTCATGGAATATTACATTTAGCGTTAATCAAGTGAAAGCATGCGAAATGATTGAAAGACAATATCCAATTGGACCTAATAATACAATATGATTGTTATGCAGACCGATTGGTGATAAATTCGGCTGTTTTAATGGGTCTGGGTGGCTGATGGGAATGTGGAGAAAAGAATGCTGTGAAACCTTCGGAGAACTCTGATAAAAAAAAGAGACAATGGTGTTAAAAAAATTTGGTGATTTTCGCAATGTAATCGTTGGCATTCCTGAAGACGTCTAATGCGATCCGATAGCAATAAATCCTCCATAATTATCTCTTTTTCTTATTTTTTTAAAACTTCTTGGGAAATTAATCTTCGTACTTATTTTTTGAATGGTTTATAGTTGCGCGGCGTTCATGTTCCATATATTTAAAAGAATATTTGTTTGTTTGTTTTTTGTGTGTGTGTTTTCTGAGAGGGATTCAGATTCCCGATGGTCTTTTGTTTATGTTTATTCGCATTAGATACATCAATTGTCTTGTTTTCTTGTTTCGCCGAGAGAGACAAACTCTCTTCGAAATAATTTATTTGGCATACAGGAAACTGTCGCGAACACGAGCCGCGTTTTAATTGGGCTTCAGCAACCTCGGTGGCCGCATTTTTTTTGTTACTCTTTCGGTGTGGAATATATATGATCATGTAAAATTTCTGATTTAATCAATCTTCACGTTTCGATATCCATTGATATGTTTTCCAAAAATTAATTAAGTATATAAATGAAAAGAATAAATGATTTCCCTTTGCCGGTCCATGGGTTCCTTGGAACGGTGTTTTTTTTCTACGGTTATAATCTTTTTCCGGCCATTGAACGTTATATTATAATTTGCTCAGGGGCCCACATCTTGTGGGTACGTGGATAGCGACCACGAGCTGCCCTAGCTGGGACTGACAGTACTTCTGTTCTTTCCATGTCAGTCTCTTCCCTTCTATATTTTCAACAGGCGTCAGACCGTGCTGCGGGCCGGCCTGTTCTATTCCTTCCCGGTCGTAAAAACCCATAGATGACAAATCATTCCGCCGACCCCGCACCGCGGGATTAAGGCGAAGAAAGAAGAAGAAGAAGAAACATTACATTATAATATGGTGGGGAAAATTAGGATAACCATAGTAAGCTCAGCACATTTGTTCGTTTGACTCTTCTTTTTGTCCTAAATAAGTGTTGATAGTGTTTTTCATTTTCATAATTTTTTATTATTTCAAATATAGACCGAACAACTATTAAATGTGAATAAAAAATTTAAGTACGAATTTACAAACTCAGGCTAAAAAAAAAAAATTACACTGATAAAAATTTTTGTATGTACTAAATCAAGAATAGAATAAAATTTAAAACTTACTTCATTCATTAAAATGGAAAAAATCTGGTGTGACTTATCGCATAGCACACAACTTTTCTGCTTGAAATATATTTAGTTTCCGACAGTATGGTACATTTGAATTCAAGGTGTAAAATTTATAAACATTGGAAAATATTTATATTTTGTTAGTATGGCAACCATTCCTATGAAGTAGAAGAGTAAAGTGTGCTTCAAAAGATTGTAAGGGCAAAATGAGAATATAAATTTTAAAGAGCATCTAAAAAATAATAGATTTATGAATTTTAAACAAAATCTTTGGAGCGAATTTCGAGAAAATTGAAAAAAAAAAAAAAAAAAAAAACTGAAAAAGTACATACCGATTTTGTTCTAAAGCTTCGTGTTACGTCCCAGGGGGGTGCCAAACTTAAATATAAAATTTCAACCCCATAGCTAATTTTCTTCATGCTTATAAATGTCCACACACCCAGCAGACCACAGCGAAAATCACTTTTTTGGATTCAGGGGACCTCAAAACGTGTATATCCATCAAAATCTCGACATCGAATTTTCGACATAAAACCAATACTTTTTCTCTCTATATATTTACATATATAGAGGTAAGAGAAAGTAAAATTCTATCAATATATTTGTATAAACCCTTAAATGGCCTCAGTAGCTGAAAATGATAATTAAAAAATTCATCTTCGATGTCATTAAATTTTAGTTTAAGAGTTGAAGAACTTTTTCTCTATTTTCTTTTTTGAAAATTTCATTTGATTCTCTTTCTTTGGGATAACCTCTCAACGTAGTAGAGTAACAGTCACCAAGATTGTTGCATTGAAAACTGGTGGGTGGCTCCGAAAAACCTGCGTGTGTAAAGTCCTTTTGACATCAATACAAGATAATTTATATAATGAAGATATAGTAAATCTCTAAATGGCAAGCTGAGAGAAAAAATTAATAAAAAACCTCGTTAATGATGCCAAGCTCTAGATCAACGTTTCCCAACCTTTTGAAGTCCACGGCACCCCTAAGATGCGTTGGGAATAATATTTCACACTAGCGGCACCCTTCCTTATCAAAACGAAATTTTTCGCCCTGGGGAAAATTTTTTTCCCTTGCATGAAAATCAATTGACCTTTTTTTGGCAAAGCTTAATTTTTTCCGACCTGCGAAAAATTTTGCCGCTTCCATTTTAACCATTTGACCTTTTTTAGCAAAACTTTATTTTTCGCCTCTTTATTTTTATTTTTTTTATCTAAATATCTCGCGGCACCCCTTAGAGATTCTTGCGGCACCCTTGGGTGCCGAGGCCACCGGTTGGGAACCACTGCTCTAGATGATGAACATGATTTCAATTTTTGTTAGAAGCCTACCTATCTTTTTTCTTTTTTATTATGATTGTACATATATGATGACCTCAATTTTTTGATTTGCTGATTCCATCACACACATCGATTCGATTGATACCATTTGAAATTAAAAATAAAATTATCTCTCTCTCTCTCTCTCTTTCTCTCAATATATATATAATATAGATTAAAGTCCAGGCTGGCATCATCCAAAATCAATAACCAATCTATTTGCTGGTGCTTTGTGCTGATGCCACGTGCCCGAATGACGCTGTTGTTTTATCTGCACCAAATCGCTAATTAATTCCTGATCGAGTTATCAGTTTCAAGAAGAGAAAATGAAAAGAGAATAATACTTCACCCAACTATTTGTAATTGAATTGGTTTTCGTAATGAAGTGCAACTTAATAATAATAAGCAACCCTCAAATTCCCCCTTTTAAAAAGGGGGTGGTTGGTTCTCTCTCCTCTCTCTTTAGGAAATTGTTAATTTTAAATTTTCAAAATGGATTACGGGAAGAATCAGATAAATTGGTAATTACGGGGGGCTTGTCAGTACCCGATGCCATGTAAAACTCACCCTATCTCAATGTATGTATACAGTCACGTCCAAAAACACATAGACCCAGGAACGCCTCTTTTTTTTTAGTAAAAAAATTTCATTTAAATTAATGCATTTGATCATGGCTGGGCTTAAAGGGTTGAGGGTTCAATCCCCCTTATTATGAATACACTTGAGAGAATTTTTATATTTTAAGGACATCATTATAATTAAAAAAAAAAAAAAAAAGAATTGACTAATTAAAAAAATATGACTCCATTTTTAGTATTTTTTATTGTTCAACTTCATGCCATTAAATATTAATCAAATTTACAAAAAAAATTAGGCCTAATATACATTTCTAAATTATCAGTAGATAAAATTAATTAAAAAACTAGATGATATGTTTCAATATATTTAGTGGTATAGGTACTTAAAACGTATTTATTTCACCACTTAGTAGGCCCTTGTCATCTTCAGAAGTATCAGTACAGATCAGTATTACTTCTAATTATTTGTTTTAATTATTTCCTTTAAAATGACAAAGTACCCCCTGCCCTGTGACAAAGTACCCTGCCATGGGGCACTTTGTCACAGGGAAAAACAAATTAATTCATCCTTAGACATTTACTAGAAAGCTGATTATTTTATGTAACTTGTACAAAGGTATGCACCATTTATTTATATATTTGTTTTGGCTCAAACACTAACCAAAACTTGGCAAAAAAATCCCAAGTAAAAATTGTGACCAAGTATCCTGCTCTCCCCTAATTTGATTATTTTAAAAATTAACTAGCCTAGTACGTATAGAATTTATTAAAAATCGACCTGAAATGTTGGCACCAATGTTTTGATTTAGTAATTATAATCTCATAATAAATTAATTTTTATTAGGCCTACAATGTAAGCATTCATGTTTTTAAAGATAAATATAAAAATATTCAATGTAATAAATAATGCAATGGCATAATTGGAATGTATGATTATCTTTACTAATATCAAAGCAATATAACATAGTAATAAAATAAATATATAATTTATAGATTCACAAGTATAAATTAATTATTAGCTGATCTAGAGGATATTTGAAAAAAATACAGGTGAAAAGAACATTAAAATAAAAATTTATTTTTATTTGTCTAGTCACGGAAAGACAAGAAAATTTTCTTTCCCCTATATAGGCCTAAATTTAACAAATTTTATTTTTCTAAGGCCTTTTTTATGTACCTTAAAAGCTTTCGTTATGAAATTGTCGGAGAACAAAAAGCCATCCTCTTCTCCTTTCTCAACACTTCTCTTTTATTGGAAATATTTCGGTTCCGCTACAGGGTCCATCATCATTGCATATATGCAATCTAGGGAGAGGTCACAAAATTCATAAAATATATAGGCATTCATAGATAATTTGTGAATGTAGTTTGTTTCTTTTTAGTTTTTTAAAAACAATTTCCATAAATTTATGTAAGAATCAATTTCACGTGTGAATCTCTACCTGATATATTTTTAGAATTTTATGACATCCGCTCTCTAGATTTTCATATATGCACTGATGATGGCCCCTGTAGAAGGACCGAAATATTCGCAAAAAAAGTGAAGCATTGAGAGAGTAGACGATGATGCTTTTTTTGGAGTTTAGGCTTTCACAGTTGTTATCATTAGTAAAAGAATTTGATTTTCGGTTTATTTGTAAAAATTACAACGTTTCGGCCACTCATTCTGTGGCCTTATTCAGGTACAATTCAGCTAAGATTATAAAGGTTGTTACATCTGTGACAATCTCAATTAAGATTGTCCTGAAGAAGAGGCTGTTATTATATCCAACTAAACTTTATTAGAATTTATTGGTAGCCAATATAATTTGAATACATTTTTCAGAAAAAAGATGGGAAACGAACTTCTGACCTCTAGATCAAGAAATTAGACTTCTATCTCTATTTTAAGGCTTATATAACAAACACTTATCATCATTATCATTACTAGGCCTATATATAAAGTGCTAGCCAATCACTTCTGTTGTATGTGTCTGTTTACCGCTCTCGATGATTGGCCAGAGTCAGAGAGGGGAATTTAAAACTTTAAAATTTTGCAATTGCAAAATTTCCATCCGGCAAGGATCAATTTGATGCAGACAGACAGACCATGTTGCGAAAACCACTTTTTTGGATTCAGGGGACCTCAAAACGTATATATTTATTAAAATCTCGACATAGAATTTTTGACATGAATCCAATACATTCTCTCTCTATTTACGGATATTATTAGTCTATATTATATTATTATTATTAGGTAAGAGAAAGTTATCTTTTTTACAAAAATTGTTCAGATATTGCAAAAAATAATAAAAAATTAGACATTTCTACAAGTATCTGCTGCCAAATGATTGCATCACCGAGAGACCATTATAAAAAAAAAATAAAAATAAAAAAAATACTAGTATTTTATTTTTACATTTGGTCTAGTATTTAATTTTTACAAAAATATGAAAATAGTAAGCTTATAGCTATATTTTTTGGCAACTGGCTAGGAAATAACTCCTACCCCCCACGATTTTCTGACTTATTAAATCTAATAGAAACTTTTTTTTTTTAATATAATTTAATTTTTTTTATTTTCTAACCAAAGAATAATAAAAAAGTGAAATAAAAAAAAGGGGGAAAATAATAGTATGCATATGGCGGATTCGATGTTCACCGACCCGCGACAATTTAGTTTAATCTTCAACCCTTTTCTCTTTCTGATTGGTTTTGTAAAAAAAAGCAGCTATTGAATTTTTAAATTTTTTTTTTACTACCCAGTGAGTGTACTTAGATTAGTGACTGTATATGTGAGGCAACCACCCCCTCAGGCGAAATAGTTACACAAAGCGACCAACATTTAAAGTTTTTTAGGGTGAGCGTAGGGGTTGGGGTCTCCTCGTCAATTCTTTTGAGGGTTAAACAAGTGACCCTTAATTTTCAAGTTCCCGGTGACGAAATTTAACTCGGAATGCCCAGAGGGGACGCAACGGGGACTTAAAAAAAAAAACCCTCTTGACATTTTACATCGCGCCTGGGGACACACACACACACATATAGGGTGGGTCAAAAAAATGAGTGACACTCGAGAGAAAATTCCGCTTGTCTGTCATACTTATTGACACATGTCACACTTGGACCATCCCCCGCCAAGCGGGTAGTGAGTGAGTGAGTGTCACCGCGCATTACAATCCCGAATTGGATTGCAAATACCTCACTCTCTCTCTCTCTCTCTCTCTCCAATACTGAATTTGATGATCTCGTCGGATGCAAACGCATTTGCATGTTTTGCAATCGGGTTGGGTTGGTGGTGGAAGGTTCATTTACACCCTTCATTAAACAACCGAGGATTATTTTTCATTATTATTATTATTTTCATAAACTCATTGATATGTCATATTTAATTTTTTTTTTTTTTTTTTTTTTTTTTTTATAATTTATTTTTGAATATTAATTTGTAATAAACTTTAAAATTTGTAGTTAGTAGGTTGGCAGATTTTCTTTTCAAAATTTTTCTATACTAATTATTATAGTTTTTTTTTTTTATTTTCCTTTTTACTTTTTCTTACCTATGTGTATATCGACGCTCTCAGTAGAAAAAGTGTCTAACTCCACTTTTTTTTCGGAAATCATTTTTTTGTATTTTCTGTTGAAAAATATCATTCTCCTTATGCCCTGAACTGGGCAAGAGCGTAATTCAAATTTTGCCGCACGAAAAGTGTTTAACAGTGGCTCTAACAATGACAATGAAATGTTTTTTGGCTCTCCTAAAAAATAAACAAAAATGGAGTTAGGGGCCATCCATAAATTACGTCACACGAATTTCAAGACTTTTTAACCCCTCCCCCCGTCCTTGTCACAGATAGTCACATTTTTAAAAATTCCTTCCCCCTGATGTGACGTCACACTTTTTCCAATTTTATCAATAATAGACACCTAATTATGCTAATTAAAAATACAAAAAAAAAAAATAATCTCATAGCGAGAGTGCTAAAGTGTTAAAAAATATAGATTGCGTTCGTAAATATTAAAAATTTTTTTGTTCACCTATAAATTTTGCTTTTGGGCATCTCGAATTTTGAAATGTGACGTCACAAGATTTTTCACCCCCCTGCCCCTTGTTACATAATGTCACATTCTGGTGATACCATCCCCCCTTTTTAGGTGTGACGTAATTAATAGATGGTCCCTTAGACACTAGACTTTACTAATTAGAACATCGATATGTTAATATACATATTTATATATAGAGAAAGTATTGCATTCATGTCAAAAATTTGATGTCCAGATTTTGATGGATATACACGTTTTGAGGTCCCCTGTAAAGTGGTTTCGCGACATGGTCTGTCTGTCTGGGTGTGTGTGTGTGTCTGCCTGGGTTCAATTTAAAGCTTGAAGGAGCTAGGTGGTTGAAATTTTATATTTAAGTTAGGCACCCACCTAGGGCGTGAATCATTTGATCAAAATCTACCAAAAAGTACTAGTACTTTACTGAAGTAGTTTTTCAATTGTTTTTTTTTTTTTCGATTTTCTCAAAATTCGCTCCAACGGTTTTGTTTAAAATTCAAAAATCAATTATTTTTTAGATGCTCTTTAAAATGTATATTCTCATTTTGCCATTGAAACATTCTGAAGACCACTTTACTTTTGTACTTCATAGAAAGGATAGAAGAAAGGCTGTCATGGTTTAAAAAAATTTTTTTTTCTAATTAAAATTAGCCTAAGTTTATATATTATTTGTTAAAAAAAAAAAAAAATTATTTTAAAATTATTATTTTCCTAAAAGAGAAAGAAAAAAAGGGTTAAATAATTTTGTATTATATTCTATTCAAAAAGTGAAATTGTCTTTTTTGGTATCTCTCTCTCTCTCTCTCTCTCACTTTGCTCCAGAGTGACGCAATCAGGCAGAACGGCACTGATAAACATGGCCAACTTATCTCTCGCCAGTTGGGTAGTACCTGCCCTTTCCACCCCACATGGCAAAAGAGATACCCACCCACACGCAGCCATGCCGAATTAGCATAGAATATAAATGTGGCTGATATCGTTGTTTTGGCTTCAGCTTCAGATCTTTCGCCTCGGACGGCGGCGATTTATCGCCACAGTTGTGCGATATTTTCCCCATTGGACGGCACCATAGGAGAATATCACAAACCAGATTTTTATTATTAATATTTATTAAAAATATAACTCCATTCTTCTACCCATTCCAATCTACTTTTTCAAAATTACCATAAAATAATACTCTTATTTTCTAAAGGATTTTTGTGAAGATCGGTGACCTCTTTTTTAACTTAATAGATTAAAAAAAAAATTATTTTCTTTATTTCCATCGTATCGTGCTCACTTGCTTGTCTAATGACAATAACTTGTCATTCTTCCGTCTAGTTTGAAAAGGCCAAAAACAAATATCACCTAAAGTATACTTTCAACGATTCATTTAAAAAAAAAGCGAGTGTAAAATTACAAATACCTAATTATTTGTAAACGTGTATCTACCAAAGGATACTTACTATTGGAGCGATTAGTCGGTATTTGCTCTCTTGTAATTTGAAGTTTTTGAGGCATAAGTAATAAATTAATTAATTTATTTTTTTTGTAAATAAATTGATATCAATTACTAGCAACTCATCCTGCTTTGGGTAAACTACTTTTTATAAAGACTGTGAAATCCATATCTTCAATATTTAAAGATGGAATTTTGAATTATTTCACTCATTGCTGTGGTAGAGTATATTATTTTCTTCTCTCTTCAGTCATTGAAGTCAGAACTGTCACATTGTGGTTACCTTGAGAGGGACTTTCATGGGAATAATACTGAGGTGGGTTCCCGCTTCCTCACTCAGGTGAAGGCATTTCAAATAAAGTTGGAAATAATTTTTGTCATATGGTGGATTTGAACTCGAGCTTCCGGGTTATAAGCTTAAGTGCTTTATCCCCTTAGCTAATCATATATTATTAAGGTATAATATATTAATAAAAAAAAATTATTGAAGCTCCAGCTCATAAGTAAGCAAAATAAGAAATTTAAAGATTTTAATATAATTTAATTTAATAATGTCCGGGAGTCGTGGCTCAGAGAGAAGACACTAGGTTCTCGTGCCGGAGTCCCAGGTTCGCCTCCAGTCCCAACCGAGAAAAATTTATTTCATTTGATTTGACTACAAATCATTTGAAATAAATAGGGATAGGGTCTATATGGCCTTAGATGTCCAAAAAGACCTTAAAAAAAATTTAATAATTACTTTCTCTTACCTATATAAATATGTTAATAGGCCCTATTTATAGTGAAAAAGTATTGAATTCATGTCAAAAATAATGATGTATTTTTTCGATTTTCTCCAAATTCGCTCCAACGATTTTGATCAAAATTCAAAAATCAATTATGTTTTAGATGCTCGTTAAAATGTACTGTATATTCTCGTTTTGTCATTTAAAATCTTTTGAAGTACACTTTACTCTTGCACTTCATAGGAAAAATAGGAGAAATGATTGCCATGGTAACAAAATATAAATATATTCCCACCTTTATAAATTTTACCTCTTGGATTCTAATATATCGGCGAAAACTAAATATATGTCGACACGAAAAAATCTGGTGTGACAAGCACAGAACATAACTTTCTCTTACCAAAGATAAGAGAAAGTTGTGTGCTGTGCGACAGATATTTTTTTCTTAAAATAGGCCTGCTATTATATTATTTCAAATACTATTTTATTAATACATATTTTTTCTTGCTGAAAAAAGAGGGGTCGCGAAATCTTCAGTTGTCCTCGGACCTCCCTTCTGACTACGATCCTGATTAAATCCGCTTGGCTAGTCCTTTAAGCTGACAACCATCTCAGTACATTGATAGTGTCCACTGTGATTGTTATTTCTTCTTTGCTCTGAATTGACCTCCCTCTGGGCCGTATTTTATTATGCCAACCCCGAATAAGGAAGAAGGCAACTGCTAGATTCCAGATTATTTATTTAATTTATTATTTAAAAGAGAATTGTGAAGCTTTCTTCCTGATAGAAAATTTAGTGGGGTATTGTATGATCAAGATACTCCAAAAATATCATCCTGAGAGGAGGGGGATCTATTTTTGACATAAAATAATTTAGAAATGTCACTATCAGAATCGTTTGGAATTTCATCAATTTTAGGTAAGTTCTGAAGAGTGATTTTGACAAAGTAAAGAACGAACCACCGAATAAAGAAAAGCAAAAGCATTTTCGAGACCAACGCGAAGTTTGATGTATTCACTCTCCGATCGATACAAGCCTCTCTCTCTCTCGCTTTTTATTTTTTTTATTTTTTATTTTTTTTTACGCTCTCCCACTCGCGTCGCGACCAACCAACCTCTTTGGCCACCCACTCAACAGGAGGGGGAGGTTTTTTATTTTTTTATTTTTTTTTTTTTTTGCAACGCAAGCTTCTTTAAAATTCCGCCAGTGTGCGACACCGCGTATTGATTCTAGCTTTGCCTAAAGCCGGGTCTCAAGGATAAGGCATGGCGCTCTAACAACACGCAACAACAACAACAACAACCAGCCATGCCTTGACACACACACACACATTGGCCGATAAAAAAACAACAGCGCCCCTGCTGATAACGTTATACGGTTATTCGTGCACCAATCGAATTATGATAAACAACGCGACGGCGTCGGTAGCGGCGAACTGAATCTAGGCTAATAGAGAGTTGCAGAAAAAAAAGAAAAAATATTCATATGCAAATCAGGATTTAAAAAAGCGTTTACATTATTCATTAAAATATGTCGCTTGTTTTATTAACTCATTAAAGGTTTATACCATTGCGTGACCTGCACCACGCGTTTTTCTCCAGGCTCCTGAGTTTATAGGAATTGATAGAGGACTAATAAATAGCTAAATATTTTTCGAGATCTATTATTTGAAAAAGATAATAGTATTCAAAATACCTCGATTCGGACTTTAACTGAGTCATAGATATATTTAACAAGACATGTGAGTGTTCTTTATTGATGAGGCCAAACATCCCATGGCCCCCGGGAATCGAACCCAGGATCTCCGCCTTTCCGGGGCATAGGCGTGCTATCCATTGCACCAGGCCACCGGACCCTCGACCTGCACCAATAAAACTCACTTCCCCTTATATGCAGTTAGTCGCGCAAGTTACTAACTCGTAACGAATAGGTGAAAAACTTTAAAGAAAAATTTTCCACCTATGCGCCGCTTGGTTAACCAGCAGAGGGACAGATATCTGGATCTGCTCTAACACACTACTGTAAGCAGCAAAGCCCAGAGGGCAGCGGGGTTAAGTTATAGCTAAATATTTTTCGAGATCTATTATTTGAAAAAGATAATAGTATTCAAAATACCTCGATTCGGACTTTAACTGAGTCATAGATATATTTAACAAGGGGAAGTGAGTTTTATTGGTGCAGGTCGAGGGTCCGGTGGCCTGGTGCAATGGATAGCACGCCTATGCCCCGGAAAGGCGGAGATCCTGGGTTCGATTCCCGGGGGCCATGGGATGTTTGGCCTCATCAATAAAGAACACTCACATGTCTTGTTAAATATATCTATGACTCAGTTAAAGTCCGAATCGAGGTATTTTGAATACTATTATCTTTTTCAAATAATAGATCTCGAAAAATATTTAGCTATAACTTAACCCCGCTGCCCTCTGGGCTTTGCTGCTTACAGTAGTGTGTTAGAGCAGATCCAGATATCTGTCCCTCTACTGGTTAACCAAGCGGCGCATAGGTGGAAAATTTTTCTTTAAAGTTTTTCACCTATTCGTTACGAGTTAGTAACTTGCGCGACTAACTGCATATAAGGGGAAGTGAGTTTTATTGGTGCAGGTCGAGGGTCCGGTGGCCTGGTGCAATGGATAGCACGCCTATGCCCCGGAAAGGCGGAGATCCTGGGTTCGATTCCCGGGGGCCATGGGATGTTTGGCCTCATCAATAAAGAACACTCACATGTCTTGTTAGACTAATAAATATTTTGCCATAATAATTTGTAAATTTTTTTATATTCTTCAAAATGTATTTTATTTAAGACGATTTTTGAAGAAAGTTTTTAAAAATATTTTTTTTTTTTTTTTTTTTTTTTTTTTTTTTTTTTTTTTAAATATAAAAGTTCTTTACTGCACTAGCACTTTTAAGAGATCCTTCTTTTAATTGTAATAATTTATATATTACCTAGTAGTAAATGAAATTGTAAAAACAGCATTAAAAAAATCTTGTAAAGCGCATTCTTGCACTGATGCTCATCACTCATCCCTTGAGCAGGACCTCTGAATATTTACCTCAAAAATCAATAAACTCAATCGCTGTATATTTATACATCAAGAAAAAATGCATCAAAAATATAAAGCCTCCGTTATTATTATTTTCTCAACTTAACGAGACGTTTCGAGAAAATTCTATTATCCCATCATGAGCCCTTAAAAATTGTTTAGGAGATGGGACTGATGATGGGATAATAAAATTTTCCCAATCGAACGCGAGTTTTGATATCGAGATCAAAAAGTATGGCCTAAAAAAAATATAAAATTATTCGACTTATTTAGGTTTATTATTTAGCAGCGGGTCATACTATGTATTGAACCGAGGAGTATAAATCTCACATTTAGTGGTTAAAAGTTGATTGTTTTAGTCATAATTTGAATATTCCGTAAACAATTTAAAAAAAAAAGTGTTAGCAAAAGTTGACATATGGAATTTTCTTGATTTTTTTTCTTTTTTGTTGATTAATTTACTTTAATTAATCATGTTGGATGATTGAAGACCGCAAGTAAAAAAAAAAGCAAATTTTTGCTTTATATTTATAAAATCCCATCGTCGTTTCGATTGATGTTATGTGGGGGTTCAGGCATATTTATTTATAGATAATATAGATGTTTTATTCCTTGGACAATGTGACAGTATGTTTTTCGGTATAATTAGTAAAAACGAATAGTTTTTTTTTTTTTTTTTGTTTTTTTGTTTACAGGTAGGCTACAGTAGTTTCCTTATTTTATCAGTATAAATTTGGACTGCGTCCACCATTTTATTATATTTATTTATACCATCCAAATATCCAAAATAATTTAAATAAATTCATCTGCCTGGGATCCGAACCCGCTCGCCGAGGCTTCCAGACTATGATTATAGACTTTTCCCATGTTTATAAATTTTACCATCTTGAATTCTAATATATTGGTGAAAACTAAATTAACGTCGACACACAAAAATCTGGTATGATAAGCATAGAACACAACTTTCAATTACTGAAGGTAAGAGAAAGTTGTGTGTTGTGCGACCTGGCACACCAGATTTTAGATTTTTTCACAAGAAAGTATTTACACTATACTGTAATATTCAGCAGCCGAAAATGACATAAAATGCAAATAAAAAATATAATTAAAAAATTTAATAATTAATTTCTCCAGATTTTTTTTTTTTTTTTTAAATCAAATTTTTCTACCTCTCACTTTACTTTTATTTTATTATATATAATAAAATAATAATATAATAAAAAAAAAGAGGATAATAATTCAAACGAAGCCGATGGCTAATCAATTGAATGTAACTATCAAAGCGGAATGGAACTTTAACTCTTTTCGAATATGTGTGTATGCACGAGTGTGTGTGTGTGTGTGTGTGTGTGTGTGTGTGTGTGTGTGTTTGTGTACCCGGAGGCCAACTTCACACTCGGGTGCATCCTCAGGGTGGGTGGGTGGTTTGATTGGGGTCCATTGTGATGATAACGAGGCCCGTGGGCATCGCCCCCCGGTGGGTGGGGTGGAGGCTCCACATCGTACCCACAATTAAAAATTATTTTCACGCCAATCGTTTCCTCTTTTGTAAGCAGCCTATATAATAATAATAAATAAATATATATATAAAGGTAGTAAATTCGCGAACACGCCCTGAACGAAGAAAGAATGAAGAAGGTGCGCGCAAAAGTTAATTACTGCCGCATGCCAACCAACCCAACCAAGGCTAGGATGTGTAGGAAAAACCTACACAATAATTTCACCATCACCTACGAGGGCGAATTTTTTTTTTTTTTTTTATATATAATCTATCACGCGGAACAAACGAAACTGGAACTTTGAGCAAAAAATATGGCTACACTGTAAAAAAAAATATGAATTTTCAATCGTTTCGCGTGCTTGAATTTTAATATATCGGTACCCAGTTTGTGAAATCAAATTCATAAATTAGTTTATCAAGTTTCAGCCCGGGAGCAGTGGCTCAGTGAGAAGACTCGCACCGGAGTCCCGGGTTCGCTTCCCGTCCCAAGCTGAGAAAAATTTATTTCATTTGATTTGATTACAAATAAATAGGGATGGGATCTAAATGGCCTTAGTTGTCGAAAAGGACCTTAAAAAAAAAGTTTATTAAGTTAAAAAAAAATATATATAGTCTTGTATATGAATCAAATTTAAGTAGCTTAAAAAAGTATGATATTCTCAACAAAATAAGTAGTCTACTGGCTGCATGTGACCACTGTCATTCTAGGTCTTCGGACCTTATGCGCCCATTCCAAAAAAAAAAGTCAAGATGGTAAACGCGTCATACAAATTCATATATGAAGGGAAGAAACCAAGAGCTCGAGTTCAAACCTCTCAAGGGACGATTTTTTTTTTTAACTAGTGTTTGAAATTTTTTATAAACCCCTTTATGAAACTTTTAATAAATTGGTTCATTTTTTTAGTATAAAAACTTTTTATATACCGGAATGTAAAATTCATAAAAATTTTATGTAACATACTTCCTATAGACCCTACTTTTTTATGAATATCCCTTGAAAATTTTTAACAGTGAATATAATCAAATAAAATCCCTTCTTAATTTAACAATCTTTAATTCAAATTTCTCTCCAATTGCAGTTCAATTATAAATGGATTAGTTGCTATTGATGGAATTTCATTTTCTTTCTCTTTATATAAACTTTGAACTTATTTTAATAACTTGGATTGATCATAACCAACATGAGATTAACTAGCAAACTTTGGAGGTAATTTAAATATTAAAAAAAAAAAAATAGGTAATTTAAAAGTCGTTCAAAATCAATTTAAGAAGGGAAAAATCCTTTAAAAATTTTTTTTTACCTAAATTAATAATATAGATCAAATGGAGATTTATTTTTAAAAAATGAGATTTTTATTAGATAAAAAACTATTTTAAGTTCATTAAAAAAATGGCATTTTATTGATTATTTCAGTATTTCGAGGGTAATTATTGTCTTCTTCAAAAGGCAAAACATCTTTAAAATGTTGCATAAATTCAAATCCGTTTCAAAAGAAAATAATGAAATGGAAAATCAAATTGAATTTGTATTTACTTTCAAACACTTATAATAAGTGTCAATAATTTTATACTTTTCTGGAGAAATCTAACATTGTAAGACTTATATTGATTGAAGCTTAATGAGTAATGCCGAGAGAAATTGTAGATCGAAACTCCTCAACTTGTTGAGGAGTTTCGGTCTCTAAGCAAGGGCGGATCCAGAGGTGTTTCTCGGGGGGGGGGGGGGGGGGGTAATCTGGTGTGACTCGTCGCACAGCACACTATTTTTTTTTAATTTCGGTAATTTAAAAGCGCATTCTGTACTTGTTTGCTAGAATATAAATACACATCAAATTTTTAAGTATTAATTTTAAAAATTTTACATTAAAAATAAATTTTTTTTGCGAAAAAAAGGTATTTTTTCGAATCTCGGGGGGGGGGTAATTACCCCCTTTACCCCCCCCCCTCCCCCCCCCCTGTATCCGCCCTTGTCTCTAAGACTTATATTTTAAGTGGTGATACCAGTTCTCAAATAGAAAAAAAAAACTTGCATAAATATACTACGGGGGTGGACATAATTTTATGCTTGTGGTAGACGAAAAACTTTTGATGAAGGTTGAAAAATTTTTTGGAAAGTGAATTTTTGAATTTTTAAAAAATCCTTCAAATATATTATATTTTTAGGCAAATAATATCATTTAAATTATTATTACTTTTTTTTTCTTGTACTCAATAGATATGAGCTTCTCTTAACCCCCCTCTTACATTACTGTATAAATATTTAGGTTATAGGTACTAATTGGAGATTTTTGTTTCAGAACTCATATTGGATGGGTATTTGTTTGTTCATTCTGAGTAACTTAGAGTAAGTAACACCATTAATTATTTATAATAATAATAATTCAATTTTTTTAAAATTATTGTAGGCTACTAATTACTTATAAAAATAGCTATTCATTCTGGACCAATTTTTTTTTGTTTTTTTCCCTTTCGGAATTTCCTAGACATCTGGTTCGAGGGACTTTAACCCCTTCCCCATCCTAAATTGTTTCATTTTCAAAATTATAAAATTTTTTGCACAACATATATAGGCCAATATGTGTAAAATTCGAACTCAGGCGTTTTCCCAACGTTGTTTACTTTTTATAATATCCCTACTCCCTTCAAAAATCGTGGCTATGGGTCTGCTATCCTGCACTCTTTAGAAGGTCCCCTTTGAATTTGGTTTAATTATTTCAAAGGCAGAAAGGCCTAATTCATAGACATGAATATTCTCCCCACACATTTCCTATGGAGAAAATCGTTAAATTCAACAATTAATAACACAGAAAGTTATTGATATTTTGGAACAAAAATAATTTTCCCGAACATATAAAATTTCGTTTAAAAATTCATTTGGGTGTGAAGATATCCAGGGAGTATAGATAGACGGACAGGAGGACATTAAGCAATATATAGTTCCAAACCGTGAAGCAAAGACCTCTACTTATATTTCAAGGAACAGGGGCTACATTTGTTTTTTAAACGTACAGTGCTTAATTTTCTTTGCGGAGATAAAAGAAAATAAAAAGCAATTTTAGAACCCAGTGATGTTGAAATACTATTTGACGTGAGAATTCAATAAAACGAATGAAACGATTGCAATATTATTTTCGTTTCCGCTAAGGTACAAGAATAAAAAAAAATAAATCTGAAAATCATTTATTTATTTCGAGCCAAAATTAATATTTAAAATTTTTTCAATATTTTCAATAATGGACTGACGATTTCAAGAAGTTCTTTAAAAAAGATTTATAGAACAATCAAGAAACACTACTGAGTGACTATTGAAAAGAGACTATATTTCTTCTTAAGAAGAGAATTTTGTAGATTAAATATAGGCCTATACTGTTTTTTTTTTTCTTTTTATTAAATGGACTCGGCCTAATCACCATTTGGGCAGCTTAAGAAATAAATATTGTAAATAGAATTATTTTGTTTTATTAAGTCATATTTGACAAAAGGATTATAAATTTAAAATAAATATTGTAATTTTGAAATCTGAATAAACAACTTATGGTATAGCCTATATCTCAACGATTAGGACCAACATTGGGTAATAAAATCATGAATCCAAAAGCGCATTTCTCTCCCCTTCTTTCTTGAAGG
Organism: Euborellia annulipes; assembly: GCA_023213315.1. NCBI lineage: Eukaryota > Metazoa > Arthropoda > Insecta > Dermaptera > Anisolabididae > Euborellia > Euborellia annulipes. The sequence goes on along the minus strand of JAKCPI010029139.1, from coordinate 2,639 downwards.
TAGAAATACTCTAAAATTCAAAAAAATAATTAAAAGATGAATTAAAAATTTTTAATGTTCGCATTTTCTCTCTCCTTTATGACACAATATAGCCTATAAATTTTCTTTTGCTATATTTTAATCTGACCTGAATTACACGACATTAGGGCAGTTAAAATAAATATAATAAAATTTTTTTATTATTTTATTTTCAAGGGGGTGAAATTATTTCTCATTTTTACTTTCTCTTACCTATGTATATATGTAATATATATATAGAGAGAAAGTATTGGATTCATGTCAAAAATTCGATGTCGAGATTTTGATGGATCTTCACGTTTTGAGGTCCCCTGAATCCAAAAAAGTGGTTTTCGCGACATGGTCTGTCTGTCTGTCTGTCTGTCTGTCTGTGTGTCTGTCTGTGTGTGTTCAATTTTAAGCATGAAGGAATTGAGCTAGGAGGTTGAAATTTTATATTTAAGTTAGGCACCCTCCTAGGGCGTGAAAATAAGCTTTTAATCAAAATCGACCAAAGAGTACTAGTACTTTACTGATGTACTTTTTCAGTTTTTTTCGATTTTCTCTAAATTCGCTCTAACGATTTTGATTAAAATTCAAAAATCATTTATTTTTTAGATGCTCTTTCAAATGTATATTCTGATTTTGCTCTCAAAATTGTTTGAAGACCACTTTACTCTTGTATTTCATAGGGAAGATAGGAGAAATGGTTGCCATGGTAACAAAATATAAATATTTTCCCATACTTATAAATTTTACATCTGAATCCAAATGTTACGTACTGTCGGGAACTAAATATATGTCGACACAAAAAATCTGGTGTGACAAGCACAGAACACAACTTTCGATTACCGAAGGTAAGAGAAAGTTGTGTGCTATGCGCCAGTCACACCAGATTTTTTCTCTCACCCCTTATGCTCTAAAAAATAAAAAAAGAAATATCGATCACTATTTATTATTAGTTGCGTTTTGCTTATCGCCTTAATCAATGAGAGAGTGAGTATATGAGTGAGAGAGAGAGGTTTAGAAGCAATTATTGATTTTGACAAATGTCTGTCGGAATGGCTGAAACTCCCCAGCGACCTGAAGGCCATTAGCATCCTTACCCTCCCATCTCTGAAAGGCACTTAACACCTAAGCGCCATCTCTGATCTCGGGGTAATTACTCCGCCGAGGTTTGCACAACCTCCCTGTAGAAAGGAGTAGGAGTAGCTAATTAGAGTCAAAGAGAGAGAGAGAGACCCAGGGTCCAAATTACCCAGCAAACTGTATTTGCCCTAATTATATTTACACCTAGTCGAAATATCTGCAAATGCCTGGGAGAAAGGTAAATATGTTAGGTGTTAGAATATATTTTTAAACCAAAAATAGCAAACATTCTATTTCCTACATCTTACATTTTTGTTTATTTTTCTAAATTTAGATAAAAACGCTAATGGTGTTAATTAATTACTTTCCAATTTGAAAGTCAATTATTTTAAATAAATTTTATCCTCAAAATGAGAAGAGAGTTGGATTCTAAAACAAGAAACTTGTCTTTACTTCAGAAAGTCGTCTAATAATAGTAATAGTTTTTTTTTTTTTTTTTTTTTTTGATAAAAAAAATATCATATGCGAATATGCCGAGATAAGTGTTTTATTAACTCTAATTTGAATTCGGAACTAAAATATAATAAATCACTATTACTTCCCATTTCCATCTCCTACTTGAATGCGTCACTGCCTCTTCGCCTCTCTAAAACCAAAAATTACGGGTCTCCTTAAAAATCCTGAGACCGCCACTTATATGAGAATATAAGATATAGTGAAGAATGTAAATGGTAGACGGAATTTGGATCTTTACTATTATTAGGGGTTAATTTTTTAATTTTACATATTTCAGTTTGTAAGTAATGAATAACATGGATTAAAGTTGTTGCCATTTTTATTATTTATTTATTTATTTATAAAAGATGTTGATATCAGGCCACAAGTCATTTTTGCCACCGATAATAATAATTGTTATAATAATAATTGTTATTTTTATTATTTTTTTTTAAATTCGTTTAAAATCTTTTTCGGCATCTAGGGTCATTTAGACCCCATGGGAAATTGTTTTCAATGAAAATGAATTCATTTGGAAAATGAAACAAAAATAGTGGTATGGATTATGCTTATAACAACTGGAAGACGCTATTATTCAACAATAATGTTAATCTGAAACAGTAAAACCGATTGGAACCGTTTTTAATTTCATCTGCTAAAAACATTGAAAGAGTCGAAGTTTTGGGACACTTTGGCCAATAATTCATCAAAAACAAGCATAAACGTTCACTTAAACAAGAAAATTTTTTGTTACATGGTGTAATAATACAAAAAGTGTAAGTTATTAATTATAATAATTACAACGTTTCGGCTGCTAACTCTGCAACGTCATCAGGTGTTCATTTTTCTAAAGTGATGTCGACTAGAAAAATAAAAAGACGAAAGGTTGCAATTATTGTTATTAATAACACACATTTCGTATTATTATTTGCTAGTAGTAATTTTTTATTTTTTTAAGTGAATTATTTTTTTATCTACTTATTTAATTATTTAAGGGCTTTTACACAGCATCTAAGCCGATTTAGAGCCCCTTCTAAATTAATCAACGTAGTAGAAGG